>JASANH010001721.1:0-291426 GCA_030248295.1 Mesodorylaimus sp. YZB2_4 | reverse complement strand
CGGCAATACTAATTTTTCACAATTTCATGACCTAATTCCTACTACTTCGCCAACTTGCATATTTCAGCAGGATCCCCTCAATAATCACAAAAATTGATCAATGTGTCTCAAGGGAACTTTGAATAATAAATTTCTGTGAACCCAAAGGTCTTACTATTAGTGCTGTCTGTTTTAATTAATGAGCAGGTCGATTAGATTGATAATATGTGTACGAGTATTTAAGTTTGAATTTTTGAGTCAGTATGCCGCAGCAGTAGTTGAAAAATATAAGAGTTATAAAATGGCAAAATTTTCAAAAATTGTTTTTACTTGCACCCTACACCCCGTTCATACTGTATATGCGTGGCGCCGTTTGCTCTATTTTGATTGCGAAGGGTAACCAGGTTGCCGAATGGCATGTAGAAAGTTCCCTCGATGAGAAAACTGCAGTTTTTGCTATATAGCAATCTTTTTTGCGTCTGAAATCTCGCAGATTCGACTTCTGTAGGTGCACATTGCGCAAACCATCGACAGTGTCGTCCCAAGCGCAAAAACAACCAGGATCCATAAAAGAAAGAGAAACGACTTTTAAAAAATTTTGAATTCTCGTGTTTTTAAGGACAATGTCAGCAAAGCGCGCGCTGCTTTCATCGGAAAATCAAAATTTAAAACAAAAGAATTTTTTGAAAAATGCCGCTCTGTTGCAGACACTTTAATGAGCAGGTACAAATTTAGCGTCATGAGTTTAACTTGCTTTTGCAGTTTTGTGGGCGGAGCAACGTCTCACCTATAAAAGTACGGTAGGGGAGCGCGAATAGTCATTGTCGATTGGGAGTCCGCACTGAGAGGTCGTTTCTCGTCAGAGCAGAAACTTTTTTATTTCTTCGTTATTCGAGTTACTATTAATTTTATTCGATCTGATCTTGCTAAAATGAGCGAGCCGAGCGCAGGTGGAGATTCTGGAGGTGGAAAAGGTAAGACTGTGAAGCCTTTTTGACTGCGCATATAGCTTCCTGTGCAGTGCTAGCTCTTGATAGTGTAAGGTGTATCGAGTGCTGCCTATATTACTGCGATGAACATTTCCCAGGCAAAACTCGGATCATGAATGCTGGAGTTCTTTTATCCTTCAGGTCGTCGAGGAACTGGTCGTAGCCGCGGAAAGGACGAACCAAAGGGCCAACCCGGACGTCAGGCGCCAATAGCCACCGCTGAAGCCAGCGAGACTGAAGGCAAGTAGTTTCCCGAATTTAGACGTTTTTATTGTTTCTATTCCTTTTTGTTTTCGACCATCTGGCTATCCTTCGGTCATAATTTTTAGGTCGCGGCCGACAACGTGGAGGTGGCGACACAAGAGCCGGCTCTGGTGGCACCAGTCCCAGCCGAGGCTCGCCTTCGTCTTCGAGTCCTGAGCGGGGAATGGGTGATTTGGAAGAAAGAATCAAGCGAATGGCTTTGGTAAGATTAGTAGTTTCGCGGTTTTGGGCTCGTTTTATAGGTGACGTTAACTTTTCCAGATTGAATTGGCTCCGCGTCCGGGATATGGAGTCGAAGGCAGAAAAATCGCGCTGTTGGTCAATCATTTTCAAATCAAATTGGCGGAGGAATTATCTCTGATGCAATATCACGTCGATATCACGCACGAGCGCATCAAACTTAATCGGTAAGTCATGAGCAGTTTATTTTTCATGAATTGAGTGGGGCTGTTAATGTAATCCAGGCGCTGTCGCATCACATCCTTTACGTTGAATAACCTCCGTGTTACTGGTCGAGAAGAGACTCCTGCCATTCCTGTATCGGGTTGATTCATGAATTTCAGGGACGATAAACGAACGGTCTTCTGGCAGTGCGTTCGTCAGCACGTGGACGTGTTTGAAAATCCGTATGCTATTTTGTTCGATGGTGATCATATTTGCATCGCTCAACAAAAGTTGAAGTTTCCGACTAACAGCTCGGATCCCGGAGTAAGTACATCCGGTGTATTTCTTGTCTTTCGCGTCCGGTTTTTCGTCAATTGCAGCAGAGTACTTTTGTTCACTTATCTGTCTTTTTCAGGTTTTTCAGTATCAACTTGCTATTCGTTTGTCTCGAATGGGCGAGAAGCCAGAGTCGATCACTGTTCGATTCCAGCTGGTCGGCGCTGTGAGCTTGAATATTCGCGAAGTGCGTACTTCGGATACGAGCGACCGTTTCACGATGCCGTTGACCATTTTGGACATGCTGTTTCGCCAAAATCGAGCCTGCCCGGAAATGGCGTAAGTAATATTGGTTATGTTAATAGTCTTTCTCGCCATAGGTATCTCCTTTTCAGAGTATCGAAGAAATGGTATCCCTTCGGACAGACCGTTTACAGGATCCCTGCGGAAAGTGGCAATTTAGCAAGCTTGGGATTTGGACAAGTCATCTGGCAAGGTCTGTTCAGTGGTGCTCGCGTCGGCGAAAACTTTACTCCGTTTATAAATTTCGACGGTAAGAGCCGTGAATTTTCTGTCCTGCATCTGTCTGTCTGTTTACTCGGTAGCCATCCTCTAATTATGCATCTTTCACCGATTTCAGTGGCTCACTCCAGCTTTTATCGCCATCAAAGCGTGATCGAATTCATGATCGAGATCCTGAACAACAGTTTTCAGTTGGACCTTCGTGCCACTTCGATGAAGTCGGATGCAGTGTTGAATCCAACCTGGCACAGGCGCGTCGACCAAGCTTTGCGAGGTGAGTCTGGTGATCAACGCAGGCTGTCTGCCAGATGCATATTCAACTTTGACGAATTGTAGGCATGACGATTGTGGCGACGGTGAAGCCCTCGAACGGTGGGGCAGCCTTTGATCGAGAATATCGCGTCAACTGCTTAATGACGACGAATGCGACTACCGAAACATTTTCCATGACCAAGGACGGAGTGACCCGAGAATTGACGATTGCCGAATATTTCAGAGAACGTTACGGCGACCTAAAGTTTCCGAAATTGCAACTGTTGTCGGTCGGAAGTCGCAAGCGTAGTGTGTGCTTGCCGATGGAGGTAACAAATGGGTACTTTTGCCTGCGTCCAATTTTAGTTTCAAGTTCACCGTGTTTCAGCATTGCCGAGTGAAGAATTGTCAGCGCGTGCCGAAAAAGCTTACTCCGGATCAGACCAGCCTGATGATCAAGGTGACGTTTTACGGCTTTCGGCTGCTATTATCTTAACTGGCTGCTAGTTTTGTTTTTAGGCCGCTGCGATTGATGCACCGTCGCGAGCGATGAAGATCAATCAGTTGGCTCAAGAGTGCGGTTTTGGCCAAGATCCCTGGCTGAAGGCTTTCCGCGTTCAGGTCGATACGAACATGCAGAAAGTACCTGCCCGAATTATACCCTCGCCTAAGATCGAATACGGTGGTGGCACTGCTGGGCCGTCGGTGAGACTTCATTTTTTGCCTATGAAGGTGTGTTCTTATGAGATTTTTTAGAGATTCGTTGCTGTTGCGCTGGATAAGGGCGGTTGGGATCAACGAAGCCAAAAGTTTCACATTCCCGCCTCTGCTAGCCGAATCGGTGCAGTGGTAATCGATGATGTCAGGGACATGCAGTTAATTACGTAAGCCATTAGAATTTGAGGAGCGAAGTATGAACCTAACGGACTGTTTTTTAAGGAACTTCTTCATGTTTCAAATGCGCACTTGCTCCGAGTTCGGAATGAAGGTCCCAGCGTCGATTGACTCGTCGAACATCATCAAGCTCTCGCCGTCCGACGCAATGGGCAAAATCGAAGAGAGCTTGCAGCTATTCAAGAATCGAAGGGCTGAACTAGTTTTGGTTGTGCTTCCGCAGAAAAATTCTCCGTTTTACAGTAAGTTTTGAAGGTGTGCTGGGTGCTCTCCGTTTCATCATTTCTTTGCAGATGAGACGAAAAGGGCGGCTGAAATCGTGTGCGGATTGATGACTCAGTGCGTGACCAAACAAACGGTCAAGAAGGCGATGGATAAGCAGGACAGAATGACGACTGGCAATATCGCCTTGAAGATAAACGCCAAGTTGGGCGGGATCAACTGGAGGCCCCAAGCGGACGAACAGTAAGACTCAGTTTGTTAACATTTGCTGGATTTTCTTCAGTATTGAAAGTTTTAGGGCGAAGAAAGTATTGTTAGAATTGCCGACTATGGCGCTGGGAATAGACGTCACTCATCCGGGGCCTACAGAACAGAAGGCGCCTTCGATCGCCACGGTGAGCATTCTTGTGCCTCCTTGGCTTTGGCGTTCTGAATAGATGACACCTCTTTTCAGATTGTTGGAAATTTGGACAGCTCGTTCATGCGATACGCCGCCTCAGTCCGCGTTCAGAAGCATCGGCGCGAATCTTTGGTTTATTTACTGGTAGGTACTTGAGGAGGTAGGAATGTAAGAAGAGTGCTGCATTATTTCGGTTTGCAGGATCCGTTGCGTGAACGCATGTTCGAGTACTTCAAGTACGGCGAGCAGGAAAACAAAAGGCGTCAAGAGGCTAATCAGCAGCCTTTACCGCATGGGAAACCGCAACGCATTATTATCTATCGGGACGGCGTGGCTGAAGGCCAGTTCCAGGACGTAAGTTGGAATGTTTTACTTCTGAGCCTGGTCTTTCGTGACTGCATTTATTGCTATTTCAGGTGTTGAAGAACGAATTGACCAGTGTCCGTGATGCGTGCGATGCGTTGGGCGCTGACTACAAACCGTCGATTACGTTCATTGTGGCTCAAAAGCGCCATCATACTCGGTTCATCCCCATGAAGGGCGAAGGAGTGGGAAGGAGTCAAAACGTTTCGATGGGCACGGTAGTGGATCGAGTGATTGCCCATCCGAAGGAATTCGAATTTTATTTGTGCAGTCATTTCGGAATACAAGTAAGTGTTGTTTCGTTGATTGCGCAACGTTTTAGTGGCTTGCCAACACATGTCTCCCTTTAGGGAACCAGTCGCCCGATTCGATATCACGTCTTGACCAACGATAGCAGCTTTTCGGCCGACCAGTTGCAGGCGGTCACGTTTTATCTGACGCACTGCTTTTCGCGCTGCACTCGTCCAGTCAGTTTGCCGGCTCCGTTGTATTTTGCCGATCTGGCTTGCCGTCGAGCTCGAGCTCATTTGCACGAAAAGATGTGAGTGTCAGGTTTCTTCTCTATTCTATTTTTTTTTAAATTGGTGCATTTCAGTTCGGATTTTTCGAGCGATACCATATCACAGACTGGAGCGAGCGGGAGCGGAGAGGGTGCGAAAACGACCTTGAGCGAGGGTGAGTTGAGGGCTATGACGACGGTGACGGATGACTTGAAAATGACCATGTATTTTACTTAAACGATGGGAATGGAACGAGACGAGACCGCGGTGGGAGAGAATTTGCTTTTTAATAGATTGAGGAGAGGGCTTTTATTTTTTGATTTTGCAAGCCAGATCCTTTTCAGGTTTTCATAGGGTTTAACCGCATGTATTTTTTGAGCGTTTGTGTTGGAGCTCATTATGGCTGAATTTTGGTGGGGATGGATGTGGTTCTGTTTTCGTGGAGGTTTGGGTTCCCCCATATTTTTCTGCGTTTTTGCAGCCCGTTATGGCTAACCTTTTGTTTTTCATGTCCTTTTCTGCGTTTGTGGCCCATTGGCCCATTATGGCTGGTTCAGGTTTTGTTGAGTGGAGAAGTGATTATTAGATGAGTGTACTTGTTCTCGAATAAGCCCTTTCGCTTGCAAGCCCTTGTTTGGAGTTCTGGATGGTTTTTGAAGCTCAGGCGGTCTCGTTTCTTGTAAATTTGGGGGAATAAATGTTATGAATTTGAGCACATGTGTTGGGTACCGGGGTTCTCAAGGTTCTGCATCACGGCTCTAGATTCTCACCCCTGTTAATGGTAAAGCTGGATGACATTCGATTCGCGCTCTCTCCTTCAGCACCTAGTCGCGTACAAGCACCCTCGCGAGAAAAAGTGCCAAGAAAATATTTTGGGCAAAATTATCATTTCTACAGTTGCATCTCATAATCAGCACCCAATTTGGTGTTTCTGTCTCTTGTACATATGAGTCCTCCAGGTTGGCTAGCAGACGTGGCCAACATACCAGTTGAATATCGTAGGTGGTGCGTGTTCTATTTTCATCAGATCCTCTCTTTCATGCAAGCCCACTGACCTCCCATCGAAATGAACCAGTTTTCAAGGTCCTCCTATTGAATTGACGGCATCGTCACGTAACACCCTGTTCATACGACCGTGCGTGTTTTCAGTGAGCAGGTTGCATCCTCATAAACCGGTGGCTGACCTTTCCAGTCCACATTCTCTTGCCAACGTGTCTCCTCGCAGTCTCCGTGCCTACTGACCAAAATGGAAATTGCACTGATCACTTCGGGAAATGGCTTCCTCGGCCAGCATCTGGTCAAGCACCTACAACTATATGGACCCGAATCGATCAAAGAGATTCGAGTTTTGGACGAAAAGGAATTCGAAAAGCAGCTCGGTTTGTGGTGGCTCTTTCGGACAAGTACCAAAATGAGTACCCCTTCTCTTTCAGAGTACGAAAGCCCTTTTCCAGTTCGCTCTTTCGTCGGGACTATACTCGATGACGATGTGCTGAAAGAGGCGTTGGAGAATGTTGACTCGGTGATACATCTAACCGAAATCAGAGATCTGTCCTTGATTCCCGATGTGGATGCGATGACCAAAGTGAACGTGGACGGTAAGCATTTTATACAAGGGCCCGATAGACTACTCTATAAGAGGCATGTTTGGTAGGTACTGCCAACCTTGTCCGATTCTGCGACGAGGGCCGATCGGTCAAGCGTTTCCTGTTCCTCAGCTCGTTCGATGTCATGGTGCCCACGTACACGCATAAGGTCTTCAATATGGAAATATCTGAAATACCTATCAATAACTGGCATTTGCAAGACTACGCCATGGGGAAGTATCAAGCTGAACAATTAGTATTTGCTTCAGGTAAGCAGTGGTTTTATGGGGTGGGCGTTCATGGGGCGCCGCTCATGGGGCAAGGAACGGCTGCTATTATCGTTAGTCACTCTCCTCTACCCACCTTGGCGCTTTTGCCGTTTGGTCCCTAGGCGAAGGCTGGTGCAAGGCTGGCTGGAGCCTAATATCAGCCTAAGCTTAATTCTTATGCCAGACTAAGCCTAAGCCTAAGCCTAGTGTCAGTCTAAGCCCAAGTCATATGCCATCATAAGCCTAAGCCTGAGCCTAATACCAGCCTAAGCTAACCCATGTTGGGGACCAAACAGCAAAAGTGCCCCCACCTTCTTTCGGGCAACTTATGTGCAAGTCTAAGGGCTGTCTTCTTTTAGACACATTCCAAAGTTTCGCGGTGCGCGCTAGTCCAATGTACGGCGAGCTGGACGACCCGAAGACCTCGTTCATCATCAAAGCCATGCAAGTGGCTCGTTTCTTCAGCGGCACGTTGCCTGTCATCAGCGCTTGCCGTGACGGTGTCATTCAGGTACCCTCCTCATTCTTTTCTTCCATCCCCTGGCTCCAACCATAACCCTTTATAGCATACTTACGTTGGCAACGTGGCTTACGGTATGGTCAAGATTCTGGAGAAAATGACATCTGATAAGACGGCAACAAAAGAAGTAGTCTTCGTTTTGGACGACACTCCTTTCAAGGATTTCTACAATTTGATCGAGCCGTACTTGCGCGCTCGCAAGTATCAACTCGCCAGTCATCTGATCTGGTTCACGCCTTTCTTTTTTCCCTATCTTATTTTCGAGAAGACGGCTCGTTTGATGAACAAGTGCTTCGATCTGAAGCCCTATTTGAAGGATTGCCCATCGGCTGCTATTATTTACAACTTTTTGCACAACTGGATCTTGTTTAGTGGTTTGAAAGCGTTGACATACATAGGATATAAGCCATTGTACACCTTCGAGCAAGCTGTTGACGCGTCTAAGAAGTACTATGCTTCAGTCAGTTTGTGATTTCAAAACTGGTCTGTTTTCTTTAATGCTCACATGTGTTTCTGCTTTATTGATCATTTACACTTTTTCAGAAAGTTGTTCGAGTAATGAATAGTTTGATTCTAGATTGTTGCCTTGTTCGATTCAGCTTGATTTGAAAATCTGTTTTGCAGATTTGCCAGGCACTACTCCAACCTAGCTGCAGGTTGGCATAATGACATACAGTTCATGACAGCGTTCGACTTGCAGTGCGGCCTGGTAACGAGTCACAGTTCTACGAGTCCCGAGGTAATAAAACAAACACGTCAACTAGTTCAAATAGCTATCTTCTAGCAGGGCATCTCATCGCTTTGGACGCGGTGCATATTATATTGTGGGAGATGATCGCCGCTATGCAGAAAAAGTCGACTGTGTTAGGGCACATCTTCCGGATGTGGGCCGCGAGCTCGAATCGGTAGAAACGACAAACCTCGTTGAGTCAGGTTTTATAGGTAGCCTCAGGTCAATGATTTTCCGGCGGGTAAACCACACAGCCGTAAAGGCGATGTCTGGCATGCGACATACTGGGGAATGCCCACACTTCCGCATGTAGGGAGGGAACTGGAAATACCGATCACTCCTGTTCAGATTATTGACTGTTGTGAATAGAAAAGCCACGGGCAGAGGTGCAACTAAACACAATTTTGATCTGTTCTTTGTCTTCCTTTGGATTTTCTGTGCCATGATAATGAAAACCGTGATTTCAAGTTTACTCCGGAATTCACTAGAACAGTCATCTCGACATAGGGCATCTTGGTGCCCTGTCTACTCGAAATCCTTCCAGCTGGAAAGGCGGAACGGAGTCCACCCCACAAAAAACTCATGTTTTTGCGCAGTAGTTTCTACAAACTGTACCAAAGATAATGGCGACTACTGTGGTTTGAGCAAGCCTCATTGCAATTTGCTAGTCCTGACATGAAGCTTATTCGATGGAATCAAGGTAGGTTCGATGAGGCACTTGCTGTTACACTGGTCCAAGCACTGTCTTTTGATCATCTAAATCTTTTCATGCCTCAGTTGCTATTACGGTTATCAGACCAAATTATCAGCCGCTCGTCACCTAAACCACCACCTGGGATGATAAACCGTGTTTCAGCTCGGCTAAGCATAATCCTGTTCCTGCCTCTATTATCAGTCTGATAGGGAAGTAAAGCTGACAAAACGATAAATTATTTTGAGATCACGTCGTGGCCATAGAGATATATTGCACCTATGTGCGAGCTAGGGCAGCCCAGTTTAGACTCCACATAGTAAAGTATTCATCTCTTCATGACTACTTGATGGACGTTCTTCTTTTTTGTTTGGCCTCTAGCTAGATGTTCAGCACTAATAGTAAGATGGGGGCTACGATGGTTTGCGACTTGCGTCCAGGACACTCTGATGTGGTTATTAGGCAACAGTTTCAGGCAGAGTAGGGTGACAGGATAATGATGCTGAAGATAAGGCTAAGCAAAGCACACTTTTAGTCCCTGGTTGGCCTTATTGGTGCCGCGTGTGGTGTGTTCATTCGATGCATCATGCGCGTCTTTCGATCCTGGTACGTTTCCTTGCTAGCATGTCGTCACCTATTCCAGGGGACTGCCCGCTGGAGTCCTCCCCCATCATGAGATAGCATAGAAGCCCCAGCTAGAGGAAGTACTAGCACAAGTAACACGATACGGTTTGGTCAATACGAGGCCGTAGCTTGTCAGCCGACAATTCATTCAGAGAAATCGTAGTGCACATGTGAGCCCCTTCCTTCCGAGGGCTGGTATTACTTTTAGTCTCGTATCACATAGTGCACGTAGTGCATTGTGGCCTGTGGTGACGGCCTTGTGGCGCATGATTTAAGGGACAGGATAGAAAGAATTGACCTTTCTACTGCTAAACTGGGGCATCTAGAGATCGATATGACCGTGTTGTTTTGCCTCTACTTCGAGCTCGCCTGCCGTGCATTCGAGCAGGGAAAGGTGTTAGTTGCGAAGAAATAAATTAAAGGTCTGCTTCCATTCGCGCAGCCTCGAGTGTCCTCTAGCTTTTATAAGCTTTCCGTCCCTTTTTCAGGTGAATTCATGGTCGATGAGCATCACACCTGCTCGCCTGCGCTAGTGCTTCGGGTGACGGATATCCTGCACCCGGGGGAGGAAATATATTTTCTTTGGCTTTGGATCAGGCTCTCTTAGCATCTTGTCAACTGGCCGGCAGGCGGCCGTGTAAAAGTTATATCTTCTTGGGTATTATTTATACATTGCTTTAACCGGTTTCCTCAAAAGACTCGTCTTCTCAGCCAATGAACACAACAAGCTCTCCCTCGCTTCTTCCCATCCAAGTCGGCTTCGGAATCCCCAAGTCAGTCGCAACCGTTAGTTTGTGTGTACAAGGGGGACGGATTGACTAAACGGATAGAATGGCTGCGAACTGGAGTCTCGAGATGTTTCTGCCTTTTTGAGACACGCCCAGTCGAAGTCTGCCAGACTTGCATTGTTTGATTATTTTGCCCGGTGCTGAGCAAGCCTGGTGTGGTTGAAATGAAAGCTTTCTTGGCAATTGGTTTGGCAGTGTTTCTGTGCGCCATTTATCCAATTTGCCTTTGTGGGCAGCCGAGGAATAAACAGGAGCCTGACCAAGCGAGTAATGGGCTTTTCAATGGTAGTCATGGACACCAGTCGCCAAACCAATCTCACACACAGCATCACGACGTCCATGTGGCCTCGTGGAACTACGATTACGTTGGCAAGCCCTTGCTCATTACTCTTTTTATTGTGGCTATTTGCGCCATCAAAATCCGTAAGCTCGAGTTAGTAATCCACACATAAAAAAACCGGACTTCCATTTTTTAGTGTTCAAGCACGCTCATCGAGTAGAGGCAATCATACCGGAGTCATGGTAAGCGCATTGCTTCTCCTAGAAGACATCAGTTTTTGACAGTATTCAGACAAATACAGTACACCTGCATGATGATTTTGTTGGGCACAGCATCTATGTACATACTGTACATGCGAGGTGTGGTAGAGGGCATCTGAGTAAAAGAGACGCAGCCCACTAAACAAGTCTGTGATGCGCCAATGTCCAACAACCGGCTGCCTGTGTAAGTTACCCGCCGGCTAGATCTGCATATGACTCACTTTCGGATGCATCCGGAGGCACATTCACCAACTCGTCCTGCATTCACCCGTTTAATTTCAGCTTGCTGATTATCCTGGGCATTGTCATCGGTTTGCTATTTCTGGTGGAAAAAGCGCAAACAGAACTGGCCTTCCTACATTTCAAACCACAGACATTCTTTCTCTATTTGCTCCCACCGTAAGTGATATTTGCAAACATAGATCACATTCGCAACTACCTTTTGTCCAATATAGCATCATTTTGGAAGCTGCCTATTCGCTAAAAGACAGAGCATTTGTGGAGAACCTCGGACCGATTGTCTTATATGCTGTAGTGGTAAGAAGGCACTGGCCACTTTGGTCCCTTGGCGAAGAAGTTTGGTAATTTGTGTTGTCTTTAGGGTACTATTCTTAACGTATCGATCATAGGCCCTGCTTTATACGGCTTTTATTTGGCTGGTTGTATGGGCTCGTTACGGATTAATGTCCTCGAATGTCTCGTCTTCGGTGCTTTGGCAGCCGCCGTAGACCCAGTCGCTGTAAGTGTATGCCATAGAGTCTCATATTCGCATTATGCGCCTTCTTTAGGTACTGGCCATATTTGAGGAAATCGGGGTCAACAAAATGCTGTATTTTATGGTTTTCGGAGAGAGCTTATTCAACGGTAGGTATCCTCAGAAGTCTTGTGATTTACTTATCCTTCGATGGAATCCTTACTTTCAAGACGCTGTCACCGTCGTCCTCTACAACATGATTCTCTCATTCATGCAAATCGATCGCATCGGTTTTCGTGAAATCAGTCTCGGATTTGCAGCATTCCTCTGCGTCAGCATTGGAGGAATGGCTATAGGATTTATGTACGGATTTTTGACAGCTTTCTGCACCAAATACACGTCGAAGATAAGAAGTAAGGTGGAACTCGGAAAGGGAGAGTGGGCCTACAGAATTTGGTTATAGTGGCTGAACCAGTGCTATTCTTCGGACTGGCATATCTGGCGTACATTTCTGCCGAGCTGTTTCACTTCTCTGGAATCATCGGGTAATGTCTAGGGTGTGGGCTGTTGTCGACTTGGCATTGCACTGGCTTCATGTGTATTCATACTATTTCAAGATCAATACAAGATCAATTCAACTCCCTTTTAGAATCATCTGTTGTGGCTTGATTCAATCGCATTACGCGGCAGACAACATCTCATCCAAGTCCTATGTCACGGTGTATTATTTCAGCAAAGTCATGAGGTGATCTTTGTCTCGCACCATAAGCCCCAACTGGCTATCAGCCCCAACAATTTCAGCAGCGTAGCTGAATCCTTGATATTCATTATTCTCGGTGTGATGCTGGTGACCGAATTCAAGGCCTGGTTCCATTTCAATGTACGGTTCGCCTTCTTGTCTTTGCTCTCCTGCCTCGTGGCCAGGTTCACAGGTATACATACTTGTGCGAGGCGTTGGTGAGCACCTTTTAGACATGCCATCCATTTTAGTAGTGTTCGGACTGGCATACGTGGTGAATATGTTGGTTGTGTCGGTGAGGAAGATTCGGAAGCAAGAGCAATTCATCATGGTGAGTGCGTATGGGCTGACAGAAAGTGGCCGTTGTTGACGTGGTCACGTTTAGGCTTATGGAGGTCTACGTGGGGCAGTGACCTTTTCACTGGTATTTATGCTCGATCCCGAACGATTGGAGCACAAAGAGGAAGGAAAGAACGTGTTGTTGACATCGGCTTATTTGCTCATCTTTTTTACTACGTTCTTGCAGGTAGGGGTGATTGCAGGGTGGAGGCTACTGTAGGTTGCTTGCAAGCTGCTCGATTCTGCATTGTCTGAAATTAGTCCTAAGCTCGATTAGTCCACAAAGACGGTGTACTTATTCACTGGCTGTTCAGGGAATCAGTATAAAACCATTGGTCAAGAAAATGCGCATTCGATTGGAAACGAAAGACACGACGTTGTTTAAGGAAGTCAACCAGGCAGTAAGATTCGACTGGGTTTTTCTTGGTGTAATCCCCGGCCTGGTAGGCCATGGCGAGTGGGAGAGAGTAATCGATACGTCAACCTCTTAGGTTGATGTTTCAGCCGTATAGTCGCAAGACTTGGTTTCTGCAGTCGGAGTGTTTGTCCCGCCGACTTCGGTCGGGCGCCTCCCTCCTACGCCTGCCACGGTTGGTTGCATTGGCTAGTATAATACTTTGCGGGTGTCAGGTCATCGAAAACAGTATGGCAGGACTTGAGGAGATCATCGGCCACCGAGGCAGCTACTACTGGGCTGCCATAGCAAAGTACTTGAGCAATCGATTCCTTCGCCCTGCAGTGCAGAAGTTTCCACACAAGAAGTACAGCAGCTTCGTGGCCGCCTATCAAGAAGCGTCCATGCAGTAGGTTATGCGGTTCATCTGGGATAATTCGAAGTAATTCGGTGACCATGTTTAGGGACAAATATGCCTCGGCTATGACACAAGAACTCAGCTTGCGTAACATGAGTGCCTTGTGGTCCGAGTTGGAAGAAGTTGATAAGTCAGTTTTCACCATTGTGCAAGCAGGAGCCTAATGTCTCCTGTATTCAGAGAACGGCACCCTCATCAAGCAACGCTATTGGAGATGGAGAGACAGGACGCGTACACGGAAGGTATGCGAACTAGATTTTGAAATCCGACCGAGCAGACACGCTAATGGTTGTTTTTTCAGAACTTCGGAAAGGGCAAGCGGCCGAAATGCGAAAGGCTAAAGCTAAAGTGCCTTCAAGACCAACCCCCTTGCCGTTGAGGTCGCCGAGAGACATGCTCACATTTAGGGACATGTTGAGGACACCACCCCACAAGACTGTAAGTGCAAGCCTAGGTTCTTCCTGTTGGCCTTCTACTACTTAATTTACTGATTTCAGGTACACTATTGCTTCGACGAGGACGAAGCAGATGAACGAAAGCGCGGAATTTTGAGTCATATCCTTCACATAGGGCACGTTAGAAGACGACACAATGATGATCAAGAAGGGGGTGTTCGTGAACACGGTGCTATCCGACACCTTCTCCAAGGTGCCCTTATCCCCATTGGTATCGTGGCAAGCGAGCAACATCGCGACAGTGACAACGAAGCTGGTCCTAGCGATGATCTCCCAGAAACCCCAAAACCAAGAACTCCTTTGAGTCCTCCCGGGAGAAACGTGACGTTTACTTTGGAAGGCCTCGATGCCATTGATGATGACAGTAGCAATGCCGAGATGGACATTCTGTTGGGGAGGAGGTCTACGGATAGGCTGTCCACGGGCAGACAGTCAGGTGGAAGACTGGCTGCAAGCAGGTTCTGATTGCTTAGCTGTCAGGTGTAGTGCTCCTTGCCCAGCGCAGTCCCTCCTGTACCTTTTAAAGTCACCAAGCTGATTTTTAAATGACTTACAAGAGTCCTAACTGAAACCTATGACATGTCTGAGCATTTAGGACGCGTCCTTACTGATTGTGAAACTGCCCCTCATTGTTGTACTTGTATGTGCTAGGCTGGAAGGTGGCGGTAAGATGAAAGTGGTGCTGCGATGCAACCTGCTGAAGCATGTCCGTGCGATTTTGCTGTCTGTTTCATTACGCAGTGTATAAGCATGCAATCCCTAAATTGCCTCTCTAGTGTCCAATCTAGCAGCTTTTGGATCAATATTCTGCCGTGGGTAGTGCCATTCGACTACCAGCGTTCTCCCTGCTCCTAGGCTTATCTCCAAACTATACTCCCAATGCAGAGCCAGTTTTCCTTCGATGTTACTCGCCGCGTGACACATTTCACGTGACAACAATGTATGTACACACACATATGCTAATCGTAAGAGGAGGCGTGTGACAGTCTTGTCCTTCTCGTGTTTAGCTGCGGTCAGTTACGAATGCCTCCCTTCATTCAACTGACCTCTTCTGGTGCCGTTGTACCATACGGCATCTGTCTTGATTCTAAAGACTGTATATGGGTGGCGACTAAGGGGGGCGTGTTTCGATTCGATAGAAATGGGCAGTGCCTGTTTTCGGACAAGTATGACCATCCCAAACAAACCAGCGCCTTCTCGTGCATTCGGTTCATTCCTGATCACGACGACACCACTGGTGGACGAGTGCTGGTCAAATGCGCCGACGAGAATGGATGTTTCTTGACAATGTACGACATGCAAGGTAAACAGTGCTGCCTGGTTCACACCTGTCGTCTCTATCGCTACTGTTGTCAGGCGTCCGTCGTGCAACTTCCATTCTCGACTCACCAGCCAAGTGTATGACCGTGGCAGAAACTGGTGAAATATTTCTTACTTCACAACCCAATACCCGAAAAAGTGATTTATTACGAGGTCATCTGGATGATTTGAACACATTCGAGACCATCGCCACATCCACTGAGTTCCAATTCGATCAAATCTGCTGCGTGCCGGGACAGCTGCTGATCGTGTCTTGCGCTCGTCTTCCAACCAATCCATACAGCAATCAACACTTGAGTATTGTCGACTTCAACGGACGGACTGTATCCACTTTTAGCAAGGCTGGAAAGAATGATGGGGAAATCTACTGGCCCAGAGCCATGGAGGTGAGTCAGTCATTCCCAATCAGTGTGCACTGAGCAGCAGCTTCGTGATGCAAATAACTGATAATCTGTGCGGTGTGGTCATTGCAGCTACCCCCAGTCCCTCACTCGTAACCACTTCATTTCAGGTCAACGAAAAAGGCAACCTAATCATTCTGGACAAAACAGGGCGCCTTCAAGAATTTCATTTCACTCAAGGTCAATTTGTGCGTCTTATCGACACCATTCCAGCCGGACTAGGAAACGGATTCTGCATCGATTGGGGTCGGAAGCAGTACCTCGTCACTTGTAGTGGCCTAGTAATGAGCGAGGAAGACCATGGGCGTGCAGAGTGCAATGATTGGATTGAACGACTTGTGGTCGCTTCGACCTGATCGAGACTTTAGCATGAATTAGGAGAACCATGCTAATTAGTTTGGTAGACAGTACCAGAAGTGGATGAATAAATTATTCGTCCTCCACGAGTCATCGGCCTGCATCGAGGTTGCCATTCTTCCATCGGGGCAGCACTAGGCACTAGGTATGGCTCCCAACAAACAGCAGGTCTCCCTTCCAAAAAAGACACCTGGCTGTCTGAATTCTTGCACATGCGCCGCAAATAATAAAACACAAAACTCCAGTCAAACCTACAGTACACTAACCACACTGAACTAGAACCCAGGCGGTGACCAATCGATTTTCTGAGGTACCTTCAAGGTTTCGTAGCTTTGAACGACGTCATTGGGAAGAAAGTTCACATTCTTATCTTCTACAATAATGCCGACCTCTTCGTTCACAGCAGCCGCATTCGTCACTAGCTTTTCCTTTTTCATGGACTCGACTGTACCATCGTACACGACCACGTCATTTCGCAGAACCCGAAATTGCTGCTTTCTCGATAATACGCCTTTCGTGACACGACAACCGGCCACTGGAGTTTTAATCTTTTTCCCTTTCTCGCTGAGAAGGAACTCCTTAAGAACCACTCCTTCGCCTGCAAGAACAAAAAAAGCTGCAAATTTCAAATACATGGGAAATTTCCAGACTTACCATGCACTTCATGCTGATCGATGAAAGGTAGCAAATTGCTAAGTTCGTTCTTCCAATCGTCCACTAGCCTAAAACCCATGAGACAATAGCCCTCAGCTCAGACAAATCAACTTACGAAGCCTTACTTGTAGATAACATTGAAATGTTTGATCTCCAGTTGCTTCAACCGGGCTTGTTTTTCAATGTCGGGTAAATTCGTCACATTGAAGCAATAGATTTTGGCTAAATAAGACATGTGGTACAATTATGTAACCATCACGCCCAAAAACATACCCTTTGTCACCTCGGCCAGCTCCAAGTCATTCTCCGTCACTGGTCCTATTCCAAATGTGACAATATCGAAGCGGCATCTGGTCGAATTGTACGTTTCGTAAACTTCCAATATAGCTTCCACAGAACCATCCACGTCTCCTAAGAAGACACGAATAAAGTCACCCTACAGCGAATTCTCGAGGTCAGCTTACCTTTCAGAATGACATTAAATCGAGGCACATGGTGATCCGTATTTTCCGCGGGAGCCTGGGTTTGCAGCTGTAGAGTCGGGTTGTTTCTAATGTACCCTAACGCTAGACGGGCCTTCCTCGCACTTTCGTACTTCTCACGTTGTTCTGCTCGTTTTCTTTCAATTAATGGCTAAAATTGGAATCGAGCATAAGGAACTTAGATTATAAAAATCTGAGAAAGTCCTACCCTTTCTTCCTCCACTTTCGCTTCCATAGCCTTCTTTTTACGCCACGCCACGACTTCTTTGGCTCGAGCCTTTAATGAAACACGCGTTAGCATTCGCAATTTTAGTAAAAAAATTTCGTGCCAGGGAAGACGTCGGACATTACAAGCACTTACTTCACTTTCCACTTCCAAAATTTCATCACCAGCCGATGGCAATCCGTCTCTCCATCCAGTGACCTCAGCAGGAGCTGATGGTGGAGCCTCGCTAATCATTTTCCCAAATTCGTCATATAAAGCTCGAACTCGACACCAAACTTCACCAGCTACTAAAAAGCAGCCTTTCTTTAACGTTCCTCTATGAACGAGCACCGTGCACACGCCTCTAAACAGAAGTTTTTATAAAGCAAAGAAAGATCCAGGTTTAAGTGGCAGATCATTACCCTTTTCCATGCACTGTTTTGGCTTCGATGACTGCTCCCTCGACCAGGCCTTTATAATCTGCCTTCAGATTCATTAGTTCAGCTTGAGTGATGATCGCCTCTTGTAGCGCGACAAGATTCGTTCCCTGAAGCAGAAACAGCGCTTTCACTAAAAGCAATGAGAACAGGTAGTATAACAAGTAGCACCTGCAGGGCGGAAATGCAAACAGCTTGGACATCGCCTCCGTATTCTTCCAAGTGGATATTGTGTGCAAGCAAATCAGCTTTGGATTTCTTAAGATCGGCGTTGTATTTATCGCACTTATTGATGGCTACGACCATGGCCACTAAACAAAGAGGCACAAGTGTACGCAGCACGTGATAGATTGAGCACAACTTACCACCAGCCTCTCTCGCAAATCGGATGCTTTCTGCTGTTTGTTCCATGACACCATCGTCCGCCGCGACGACCAAAACGACGATGTCAGTGACTCGGGCACCACGGGCTCGCATGCTTTTGAATGCGGCATGACCGGGCGTATCGAGGAAGGTAATCTTAGCACCAGTGTGAGGAAGTTTCACTAAAATGAACAGACAGATGTTCAGGCTTGTCATTGAAATGCTAATTGTGCCGATAGCTTACCAACAAAAGCTCCAATATGTTGCGTAATTCCGCCAAATTCATGTGCTGCAATTTGCGAGTGTCGCAAACTGTCCAATAAAGTCGTCTTTCCGTGATCGACATGGCCCATAATCGTGACTACGGGCGGTCGAGATTGGCACTGACTCGCGTCGGGAGGCGGTCTGCAATAAGCATCCTTATCTTTCTCGATCACAGTCTCCACGTTCAATGGCGCGATAAACTCTGCTCTGAAACCTGCAATACTGACCAATCGAGCGATCAGATCACGATGTTTAATCTGATCTTCGTATTCTTCGAAAACGTCCGAGTACTCGGTTTGTAACAGGAGATGAAAGATATAATCAGGGTCGACATCAAGAACACGAGCTAAATCTCGAATAGTCATATCGGGCCAGACTTTGACAACTGGGCGAGTGCTCTTTTTTGAGAACTTGATCGGTTTGGGAGTGGGCGTTTGCCGGTGTTTGCTTCTGACAAAAATGACATTCTTGCAATATCGAACTTGAGATGCTGATCTGTGCCGAAACTGCGTAAAGCAGGCAACACCAAATGATCGTATCAGAAACGAGGAAAACATGTTGTGTCACTAATAATTTTGGACAACGGCAGCTATTCTGCCTCCCTCTGCATATATATGCTCTAATGCTGTATCGAGAACATTCTGCCGCTATTTTGCAGACAACTATTTCTGCCCACATAATAAGAGGGAAATTAAATATTTGGTTTCAGTCATTTGCTTATATTTTTGGTTTGGTGCTGCACTGCATATTGATCGCATAAAAAAGAGGACATGTCACTGTCCGCGTTTATTATTGTGTAGCTCTGCAAAAAGATTTTTGACAGCATCAGCAAACAGCAAATAACATCAGCAAGTAGGCTGACGACTACCAGGCCCGACGCTTCCTCTGCCAGGCTAAAGCCCTGAATTGAGGCGAGAATAGCGGGTACTTGCACATTTTTAGCGACTCATCAACCTTTTGCCCCTTGGGCGAGAATTCCAGTTGGATGAGTGATTCACAGTAAGTCCGTGCTCCATGCCCTTTAAGACATAATGTGCATTGCGTATTGCCTTATTCTGGCACCTGCTACCGTAAAAGTGTATATTGGTCATTTATGATGTATGCCTACCTGTCTAGACATCGTCAGACGAAAAACTATTGATATTCGGCCTTCGTGACCATTCAAAGCGCATTCCCGCCAAAAGACCGCATGCTCATAGGACTGCTTATGACAACGAGACGTTTACTTACAGTGCGCTTCCGCCGTGCGCTGGAATCGGCTGCGGTTTTTGTCCGCTTTTCTATTGTGTTCTATGGTAAACTGGGGGGAGGAGCAGGTTTCTCTAGTTCTCGAGAATGAGTTCAAAAAGGAATGAATCAGACTACCCAAAACGACAATTGTCGCTTTTATTTTTCTGATGAAAACTCGTAGATGCTGCGTTGAGCGGAAAACCCTAATTAGGTGCGGTATAATATTTTGGCCTTTAATATTGGTCAAAAAATATCCTGCAAAATTGAGACTTTAGGCTACGATATTTGGGTCATCCGCTCAGTTTCATTTGCGAAGACGCTATTCATTTTGGCCGGAACTTGGTAGAAAAGCTTTTACTGGGCTGCGGTGTTCCGGGTGGAATGTGAATTTGAGTTCAAACATTTTGGACGAAGAGCGCAGTGACAATGGTCTCTTTGCCCGGTGATCAACGTGTTCGGCAATTGGAACGCGTTTATTTATCGGGCCCTCAAGTTGGAGAATGCTGTTCGATCGAGTCGCTAATCGATGTCCTGATTTGCCTTTACGATGAGTGCTGCAATTCGACTCTTCGAAAGGAGAAAAATATTGCGGAATTTGTCGAAAGAGGTGAGTGTTTTGGCCTATCAGTGTTTTTAATTTGGCATTGAAGACGTTTGCTGAATTCAGAAAAGTTTAGGTTTAGGAAAAATGCCAAAATGTCTTACTATCTGTCCCGCTGCGCGGATTAAAAACAGTTAAAATGTATTTCCCTCCCACGACACGATGTGTTTATGGCCTGAACCATCTGGCTGCCTGACCAGACTGTCCGTGGAATATGCGGAATCCGCGACGGCACTGATAGCGATTTAGCAGAAGAGCGTATGTACGTTGTTCTGGAGCAGCAAAAAAATGCGGAAATTAATTCAGATGTACAATGTTGTGTGTTAGATAAAGGCCGCAGGTGCGATGTTAGAGCCAATCGTAGTGTAGGATGCAGTGCGTTTGCATGTGAAATTGATGAACAGCATGTCGCTCTCGTTCAGTTGACCCAGTGGAAATGTTTGCTTTTACTCTATCCTCAGCTTCTGGTCCAACATTATATTTGTTTTGCGGCTTGCTTTTTATGCATGTTCACTTTTTTACGCAAGCCTTTTCATGGCGGGGCGGCTCCTGGAAAATTGAGAAAGCCGGAAGAGGTCGCATCATGCGAGGATCCTTCGACAAAAACTGTTTTGTCGTCGTAGATGCGGTCCACTTTGATCGGTAGCGGACCACTTTGTTGACTAAATTGAAGCATGGTCCTCGAAACAAACGACACGCCGTCCACGAGCTTGTTGAAAAAGTGCTTCCGTCTGTGAGACAGGAGAGTTCGAACTTGGCTTTTTTCTTTGCCTCGTCATCATTAGGAAGGCAGATTGTAAAGAAGCGGGCTGCCAAGTTTTTATCGTGCTTTATGGATGCCAATGAAAGTGGTACCAGAAGTGATTTGCCAGGGTCGTGTCAAATGGCTAGCATCGTGTGGCGGCTCGTGACGAAATGGTGTTGTCGGTCCAGTAGTCAACTTCGTCCCCGTCAACTTTGCGGTCTAGTGGGTAACTGGACGACGGAGGAATGTTGGCAAAGCAGAACGCCTTTGAATACTTAACGAATTCGCGAATAGTCTTGGTGGTGCAATGCAATGCGTAGGGATCTACTGGCGGCGTTTACGAATAGGCGAAATCAATCCGAGCTGGCGTTCGAACGATGAGTAATAGGAAGAAAAAATGGAAACGGCCCGAAGAAAAAAGAGCGCTTTCGCTTCCATTCCCGCGGGCGCTCGATCGTTGGCTTAGAGTAATTGAAACGGAATCGTATGCCACCCTCACTCGGCTGCTTTAACTAGCTCGAGGCACAATGTCGAAAATTGCATACGTTTTGAGGAAAGCAAAACCTGCATCTATGCTTTACGCTCATCCAAACAGTACACGAAGCATACAATTCAGGAATGAGATACTGACTGCTCCTGTTGATTGACATATCTGCCTGTCATCAAGTGCCAGCAAGCAACAGATCTCCTTTAATTTATGAGCCTAGTAAACGTGTGCGTAGGTGAAGAGATAATGTTGTTTGAGCATAAATCTTGTCCTGACAACGTAAACAAATGTGCCCTCCCCACACTCTACCTTTTGTTTTTGTTTTTAGTCAAGCCGATTGTGAATCGAGCAAAGGCTCTCAGACTAAGTCGTGATGACTTCGAAGTACTCAAAGTCATTGGACGGGGTGCGTTTGGTGAAGTAAGTGTTGATTGAATATTGTGTAAGAGATGCGCAGTGATCGATTATCGATTTAGGTGGCTGTAGTGAAATTGAAGCAAACGAATAACGTCCACGCAATGAAAATCTTAAATAAATGGGAAATGCTGAAACGAGCGGAAACGGCGTGTTTCAAAGAAGAACGTGATGTGCTCGTATTTGGAGATCGACGATGGATAACGAATTTGCATTACGCTTTTCAAGATGATAAGAACTTGGTAAGAGTAACAAGCGATCGAAAAGTTTAATATTTTTGATTTTGATTGACTTTGTTTTTTAGTATTTGATTATGGACTATTACGTCGGCGGAGACCTGCTGACTTTGCTTTCAAAGTTCGAGGATAGGCTTCCAGAAGATATGGCAAAGTTTTACGTGGCCGAGATGGTGCTGGCGATCGATTCTGTGCACAAATTGGGATATGTTCACAGGTAAGATTGGGAGGGTGTAGCGGGTGTGATATAGTGTATGATTGGTGTGGTATTTTGACTTCAGAGATATTAAACCGGATAACATTCTCCTGGACATCAATGGGCACATAAAACTGGCTGATTTTGGTAGCTGTTTGAAAATGCTACCAGACGGCACGGTGCAATCGAACGTAGCTGTTGGCACGCCGGATTATATTTCACCAGAGATTCTGCGAGTGAGTGAATATTGAGTTGCTCGTAGGCTAGAAATGGGGTTGGACTAGGTTTGCTGATGGCAATCGCGTCTTGGTATTTTCTCTTGTGGATTTTGCGAGCGCTGATGGATGATATATAAGGTGCAATTTGGTTTTTGCGTAGGCTATGGAAGATGGGAAAGGACGATACGGTCCTGAGTGCGATTGGTGGAGCTTGGGAGTATGTATGTATGAAATGCTATTTGGAGAAACGCCATTCTACGCCGAATCGTTAGTGGAGACTTATGGCAAGATTATGAACCATCAGGTATGCAATTGCATTTCGATTGACGATTGATTAAGTATGAGTTTGTTTTTAAAGGAAATGTTCGACTTCCCTGACGAACCAGAAATATCTGAAGAAGCTAAAGATCTGATGCGACGATTGATTTGCTTGGCTGAACATCGTTTTGGTAAAAACGGATTGGAAGACTTTCGTCGACATCCGTTTTTCAACGGGATCGACTGGGAGAATATACGAGATAGTAAGTTTTTTGAATTTGGAAATAAAGATTTTTTACGAGTTTGATTTTTTAGCGGACGCCGTTTACAAGCCTGAAGTCAGTAGTCCGACTGATACGTCGAATTTTGATGTGGAAGAAAGTGATTTTACGCCCTGTGTAAGTGATATGTTTGATGGCACTTTTCCTCGGGGCAAGCATGATGATATGTAAAACAAATGATAAACATTTGATTGAACCAAGTTTTGGATCAACCAACTGAGACGTTGGTATTGGTCTGTAAAGAGCTTGATGTAAGTGACAATTTATAATAGTTCCCTTTTTTAGGACACGAAACCGCCGAATGTGGCGTCTCCGTTTACGGGTCATCATTTGCCTTTTATCGGGTTTACATACACGCATGATAGGTATGGGCTAATTTGATTTCCTGGCTCGCCCATGGGGTAGTAGCATGAATGATTCAATTTCAGCAAATTGTCCGACACTCAAAGCTTGAATTCGATCAGTAGCGCCATGCCGGAGTCGACACAAGCGCCGCAACAAATCGATCAGTTGACTGTGGAAGCTTATGAAAGGCGTTTGCAACGACTTGAGAATGAGAAAACGGAATTGACAAGGAAATTGTTGGAAGCAACGAATGTTATACAGTCACGTTTCGACGGTGCAACGCCAACGGCAAGTGTAGATTCAACGTTGATTTTAGCCGAGTCCGAATATGTGGCTCAATTGAAAGATGAAATCCAGATTTTAAAGAAACGACTAGCCGATACAGAGAATTTGGTCAATACGCCGAGAAATAAAGATGTGGCTGCGGAAGAATGGGAAAAGAAGTACAAAGAATTGCATGCGAAACACAGGCAGTTTATGGCGGAGAGAACGCAGATACAACAGGTGAGTCAAGGAGGCTAAGATTGGATTCAGGAGTGAGGGGTCGTTATGATGAGTTATTATCGGATACGTCGGTGAAGATAGAATATTTGGATCAACCAGCTGAACTGGGACATGAAAGGATCTTTTTTCGAAAATGTTGGTATATTTAGACTAAGTTTCGTTTTCGTTTAGGAACTGGAAGAGTTTGCTGAGAAGTTACGAGAACAGAAAACTGAAGTAAAAGAGGCTTTGAAACATCGGGATTTGGCGCGTCAAGATTTTGCAGAGACCAATGCAAAGTGAGCACCGGTTCTCGTAACGAGTTGAAACCAGGGTTTTTATAGGCTATAAAACATTCTTCTTGCAGGCTGACTGAATTGCACACCGAAAAACAGAAGCTATCGCGATTAATACGGGAACGAGATGACGAATGCGATCAGATGCGCCAAAAATTGGAGGCGCTGAAAACGGATATGAAAAAAGTAGACAAATGGAAGAAAGATTTCGAAAGTAAACTGGCGGATACTCAAGCAGATGTTTGTCGAGAACGAACGTTGCGGGAGGAAGCGGAAACAAAGTGTGCTGTTCTGGAGAAAGAACTGGAAGTGGCGCTGGCTGGTGGTGAAGGCTTGAAGGGCGATTCCGAGTTGAAACAAGAAATAACGAGGTTGTTAAGTTGATGTGGCTTTTGAGTTTTGTTGTGGCTAAGGGGATTCTCTCTTTCAGATTACGCAGCGAAATTGAAAAAATGCAGCACTTGCATCGGGAATCGATAGAACATGAACGACAACGATTCTCGAAAGACATTTCGGATTTGGAATCGCAGTTATCGGAATATCGGCAACAAATTAATGTTTTGCAAACGGACGTGATATCAACGCAAGAGAGACAAGAGCAAGCGCGATTATCGTGGATGGCCGAGCAAGAAGAGGCTATGAATCATTTGCACACCGTCTACGAAAGCGATAAGAGAATGTGGGAAGAGCAAAAAGTGCGTTTAGTGGACGAGAATGATTCATTGCAACAGCAGTTGAAAATCCTGGAAGGGCAACGGGCATCGTTGGAGAATCAGTTCAGAGCTATGGCGGAAAAGCATCAAATGACGAGCGGGTGGGATTCGCAGGTGGCAGAACTATTGCAATGGGTTAATGACGAGAAAGAAGCTAGAAGCTATTTGCAAGCGTTGACGGCGAAGATGACGGAGGAGTTGGAGAACTTGAAGTCGAATGCTCAACAGCATCATATGCAACAACGTTTGGCGAATCGACGCGCCGATCATAGCAATTCGTCGAGTCCAGTAAATAATTCAGCCACGTTGCCGCATGGGAAAGCGTCGGGTTCGGGCCTGATGCAATATCCGTCGCTGGGTCCGGGCGATGGCAAGGCGTGGGGTAGTCGCCGATCGAATAAGGTGGCCAAGATGGAGCTTTTGGACTTGCAACGCAATCTCCAATCCGAGATAAAAGCCAAACAACAGGTGACGGAAGAATTGACGAAAACTCGAAGTGCATATTTGGCAGCTAAGCAACGTTTGGACGAGGCTGATGAGAAATTGACGGACTTGAGACGAGAACTGGAACGAAAAGATTTACAAGTTGAAGATCTTCAAAGGCAATTGGGCATATTTGATTTTACGGATTCGAGAATGATGGCGCAATCGTCAGTGCTGGGTGGGCGTGGATTTTTCAATTTCCTTAACGACAGCCATGGATCGTCGATCGAAGGTATGGGCGTTGGTGGCAAGTATCGAGGAGATAGCCTAGATAGTCGAGGCAGCGGGGGCGGTGTCGGCGATTACGAACTGACAAATACGCAACTGAAGGTGAGCGTGTGTGCTGCGGGTGTTGGGTTTGGGAAGAGTGCGATAATGATGAGTGTTTGTCAGAACGTCGATGACGATTTTTAAAACAAATTGGATCAACCAACTGAACGGAAGCGATGGGCTATTGTTAAATTCAAGGCGTGTTAACGAAGGTTTTAATTGCGTTTGCATATTTTAGGAAATGCAAGCTTCTCAACACGGCTTCCAAGCGGGGCCTTTCAGTCGGTCGTCGATGCATCAGATACAAACGATGAATAATTCCCGAGAATTATCTCCTATCCCGTCCGGATCGAATTATGAGAATGCTCCGACAATGCTAAGTCACAAGCATACACCACCGTCCACGTTCAATCGCTCGAGCGGTCCGAGCCCGAAGCCAGTCGGTGCAGGAGTGCAGAGCAGACCAGTCACTGCAACGTCGACACCGACGGCGGCGGTTACGATGAGCGTTGGTGGAAAGAGTCATCGATTCTGCCCGTATACGTTTTGGAATCCGACAAAGTGCAATCAGTGTACGTCGTTATTGGTGGGCTTATTGCGACAAGGTCTCGTGTGTCAAGACTGCCAATATGCGTGTCACGTACACTGCGTCAGCAAGGTCCGTCCCATTTGTCCCGTACCATTGGAGGATAAACGTCCGATCGGCATCGATCCCTCGAAAGGAGTGGGCACTGCGTACGAAGGTGTTGTTCGTATTCCTAAACTAGGCGGTGTCAAGAAAGGCTGGATGCACCAGTACGTGGTAGTGTGCGATTTCAAATTGTTCCTCTACGATTGCATGGTCGAGAAATCTGGAAAACCGACCGAGGTCAGCCAGTCGGTCAATATGGTATTGGATATGCGAGACGATATGTTCTCTGTCACGTCGGTTCAAGAATCCGATGTCATCCACGCCAATCGCCGAGATATTCCTTGCATATTTCGCGTGACAACGTCCCAGATTGACTACCCAGCCGCTGGGAGCGTGCCTACAGCCGCGAACGACGGAATGGGTTCGCAAGGCGATACGAGGAAGGCGTACACCTTAATTATGACGGATAATCCCAACGAGAAATCCAAGTGGGTGATTGCATTGAACGAGCTGCAAAAGCTGTTGCGTAAGAGTAAGCTACCCGACAAGAGGGCATATATTATCAAAGAGTTGGTCGATCAATCGAGTTTGCCCTTGATTAAGAGCACCATTTGCGCAAAGTAAGCACCATCGTTTAACATAGTATCCCGCCTGCCACATCTGTCTGAAGTGAAGAACACGTGGTTTATAGGGTGATCGACAAAGATCGATTGGCAATGGCTGGCGAAGATGGATTGTTCTGCGTTGAGCTGAATAAAGAAACGGTCATGAAAGTAGGCGAAGGGAAGAAAATCGAGATGGTCGAGTTTGTTCCCGACGAGCAATTGTTGATTGTAATGGGAGGTGAGGAGTTGGTGTGAGAAATTGTCGTCTTGCTTTACGTTTCTATCCTCATTTTAGGAAAGGAACGGCAAATCAAGCTTATACCAATCGCGGCATTGGATGGTCGAGATGTGAAATGGATAAAAGTCGAGGGCACGAAACAGTGCCATGCATTTTGCGTGGGGCCGGTTCATCAAGGCGTTGCTCATTACTTTTGTGTCGCTGTCAAGAAAACGGTAGGATTTTCTTGTGTGCTAGTTTCAGGGATTATATATGGTGTTGTCCTCTAGGTCATTGTGTACGAAATTAATCGAAGTCCTCAACGACATAAGAAACTCAGGGAGTTGGCTATGCCAGGTTTGCCGCAATGTCTAAGCATATTACGCGGCCGTCTGTGTGTCGGCTATCCGTCTGGCTTTCGAACGTGGGATTTTGTGGACAATTCTCAGCAAGGTATATGTATATTTCTCGAGTGATATTACAGTTGAATAATGACACTTCGATTTTAGTACTGCTTAATTTGGAAGACGTCAGTCTGCAATTCATGAATCATGCTACATACGATGCCCAAATGTTAATCGAAGTGTCACAAAAGGAATTTCTCTTAATATTTCAAAAGTTCGGCTTGTACGTGGACATATGCGGCAAGCGGTCGAGGAGTCAAGAATTGATGTTCCCTGCGCAACCGACATGGTTCGCCTATTCGGCACCTTATTTGGCTGTCTACGGGGAGAATCATGTGGATATATTCAATGTGAATACGGCCGAATGGATTCAAACGTTGAATCTGAAGAAGGTATGATTGAATGAAGGCTAGGCGTGGGTAATAACGTCGTTTTGTGTTGCAGGGAAAACCATTGACTCGTGATGGCGGCTTGACCATGTGCCAGGTTTCTGAAATGCCTTACGTGGTTGTCTTGAGTGATGTTTTATCGGGTATGTGTAATATCTTACATGCTAACGTTAATGCCAGGCTATTGGGTGAGGGGAGCAGCAAAGGATTGGGAACCTGCTGGGTGCACTCGCTAATTGCATGCTTTATCGGTTTACAGACGAGGAAGTTGTTAACTTGCGTTTGGTCCATGGCAACGATAGCGGGGGTCGAGGCGTCAAGCCGTTGGCACCCGCCGGTAGCGGAAGAAAGAAACGACGGTTCTCTGTCAAAGTGTTGAAAGATGAAGAACGAACTGGGAAGATGTAAGTGGCCTGTTCTTACCTGTTGTATAAGTAGTGCGTAGGTTTGGGGTTTTTCAGACTCGATCGGAAGTCGGTCATGATCTCGGCGCCGTCGGATTTCAGTCACATAACTCATATGGGGCCTGGTGAAGGTATCGAATATCAGCAAATGATCGATTTGTCACAAAGTCGAGGTGGAACGGGTGTCATGGCTAATTCGTCTTCTACAGTCGGGGCTGCGTCTCAGAAGGTGAAACAAATGCTGGCTCCAGTTATGCGTAGTACCAGTGCTGGCCATAATGTTATTCATTCAACGCAGTCGCAGTCAGCGCTGATGGCGGCCAAACCTCGACCTCTCTCATCACACAGCAAAAGTAAGTGTTTTTGGGGTTTGATTTGGGCTAGTGAGACGAGAAGAGCAGCTACGACGGAACAAGAGCCGAAGATGGACCTTCGTTTTTAGGTTCGAGCCTATGCCGAAATGAAATAGCTCCGTCGGGTACAGTCGATGGTTCTAGCGACGTGTCTTCACTACCGTTACCCGTTGCGCATTCTACAGTCATCGTAAGTCGTTTTTTTTTGGGCCGTTCTGGTCTTCACTATTATACTTTCGTTTGTAGGAAGAGTCGAGCCCGCGTAACTCCACTGGCAGCAGTGGTGGCGTGTCCAGCCATCACAGTGTTACGCCCCCTCGTAGTCCAGCCTACGGATTGTCAACTGACGTGGACACTGGAGGGGCGTCACCGAATCGACAGCAGCAGCAAAGGCAACAACGTCCTCCCTATTAGACGACTCCCAAATTATGCCAGTGTTTACAGCTTCGAGTTGACGTGGACGAACTGCAGTATTATTGACTGGATTGTATGATAAGAGTTGGTTGCTATACTCACTCTCTGCTTGTGGTTGACCTTATTTATTCTCCGATTTGTTCCAACTTTTTGCGGGAGGGGCTAATGGTCCTTGTCTGGACTCCTTTCCCTTAGTACTCCTGTTTTTGATTTTATGCAGAGGGCGCTTTTAGAGCATCTTATTTTTTGTACATCCATTTTGGTTGTAACTTCAATTTTGGATTGGATTCTGTTCTGTGCAGTGTCATAGTGTCTGGTGTAGTTTAGGGATTGTCCTTGCATAGTGCAGCTTTAGCGAGGATCTGTTTTGTGTACGATCTTGAAGGAGTTTGAGTGAAATGGGTTCTTTTGATTAATTGTATCCAACTGCTTGCACTTAATTATTTCTTCTGCTTTCAAGTTTTCCGAGCCTAATCTATTCTTAAGGGACTGATTTTTTCTTCCAGTTTTCGGTGGTCCTGTTTTTTTGTGAGCTGTATTCCGTATTGTATATTTCTCCGCATGCGAGTCATCTTTTGTGTGAGAATATTCCGAATAACAGTTCAACCCAAGTTTTCTAAAATCCAATTATCCAATTTGAAACCAATGTTATCAGTTAACACGTGACGCACACATACTTCATCAAATTGTCCCTTCACACGTAAACTCCAGACCATACTACTCAAACGCGCATCCACGAAAAGTGCTACATTCGCTGCATTCAAAACTTGAAACATCTCAAATAAGATAACAGACAATCATGCGCCATTTTCGCAGACATCACACGCACAACGTCACACAATTATGAACGCGTATGTGCAATACCCAACGTACTCCTCGTCCAATCCAAATGCTCACCCAGCCACTAGAAAATCTGTTTACGTTCGCCCATCACACCCATTCTCTTGTAACGTAAGATACCGTTCACACGTCTTGCATCGTGTCCTCGGCGATTTCTAAAATACACGAAAATAAGGAAAATAAGGAAATATTCTATTACAGGAATATTTCTTAAACTTACCGTGAGGGTTCAATAAACCAGGAACGCTTGCAGCCACTTTCTGTTTATCCTCTTGGGCAGCCTGAATTTCCTTTTCACGTTCCTCCAAATACAAATCGCCCGTATCCTCGCCAGCATACTCCTAGAAACAATGTTTATCAGAAAAGATAATCCATGAAACCAAATTTTTCTAAACGCTTTACGATCAGTGTTAGCGCTCAGCAGAAATTGAAGATTTTGGTTCATGCTCTCAGACATGCGCCTGATTTATGCAAATTCATCATGTTCATCTCAAACGTAACATTCTCTCCAAATACGCCTTACCTTGATTTGAACAAGGAAATCGCGAAGGTGTTCTTTGAATTTGGCCACATCGGCATCAAAGCTGTAGAAGCCTTTCACAATAACTCGTATTTGGCTCCTAAAAAAGTAGTTGCTCAGTAAATCCAAGTACAAAAATGAAAATAAAACGTACTCAGTCAAATGTGGAAAAGCCTTCTTCAACAGCGCAGCTACGAACTCGAACAAATACTCGACATTATTCGGCGTAGCTGGATCGAACGGCTGCGCAATTTTTCCGCACTCGACCAGATTGAACATAAAAGCCAAGATTTGCGCGTAGTAAGTTAAACCTAAAAAAAGAACCTTCAAGCTCTAAATCTAAATCAATATACCGCCAACTGACCAGCAACTTGAGCCTGCGAACTATCAGTAACCACTGATAGAATGTGTTCCAACAATTCCAAGAAATATGTCTGATAAAAACTTTGCGCCGCTTCCGCAGACGTTTTTGTTGCCACATTCTGCAACAGGCGTTGCAAGACATCCAAGCCGATTTCTGCCACGATGCGCATACTGTGCTTGAACGCCCAAATGATCGAGTCGAGCACAAGCTTGAATTGTGCTGGCGATATGATCAAGAACGCTGAAAACGACGGCTTTACAGATCCAGCACGCTTTTATGAGTGCAAATGCTTTACCTTCAAAGCAATGATTATTTACCGCTTGCAAAAACAAGAAGAAATTAGTACGATGTTCCGGAAATTCTTCGAAATCCTAAATGCACAAAGATTATAACCGCCATCTTTCGATCTCATACCTAATTTGACAACTATGCGACTTACCTTATTAATCATGCTCAAAGTGCATTCAAAAACCGCGTCGAAGATTTTTGGAACTTGTTGCGTGATGGCTCCTTCCAGTTTCGTTACGATGGCTGTCATTGTAGCTAGCACTTCCGGTTCTCGAGCAGCCGCCACATTACGTTGGTAATCGAAGAGAACGGCATCGAACAATGGTGGAACAAAATTTGCCAACACCTGAAACAGACCTTAATTCGACCCTGGTGAGATGGCCAAACTTCCAATCACACTCACCACACTGTTATCCTCCGCTTTCGATACCCAAGTACTGATTAAGCGCAAAATTTCAGTCTTCACGCCACGCATGCTCTTGATCAAAGGTTGTTTCAAAACTGGTTCTCCGTGCAAGGCTACCGCCGAACTGATGTTCTCCGAAGTAACTTTGTAAACGTTCAACATATCCAAATAAATGCGACCAAGCTAAAAAGGCGAAGAGGTGAAAGAACCCACAAAACCAGAACCTGTACGCGTACCTGCGATAAGAACGGATTTCCGATCGATTTGCAAGCCGCCACGTTCGTTTTTAAAATGTTTGACAAATTCTTCACCACCTCAGTATCTTTCAGAATATCCACATTCTAAAAAAAATCAAGTTTTGTAACCTTACACCTGTTTCGAAGCATCAAATCGGAGTACCTGAGCAGCGTGTAAGATAATTTCGTCCCATATGGTATTTGGAAAGCCCATCAAGCGTTCGATCAACGTTTCTTGTATCGCACTTTCTTGTTGCGCACTGATCAGGAATCCCACTGCTTCGTAAAATACGTGCACTTGGCTCGGTTGCAAGTCGCAAATAATACTGCTCAGATTCAAAAGGATTTCATCGATGAACGGGACGGCTTCGCCAGATTGATGCTAAAAAAATTCACGTCTCTCTTAATTTCGTCGATTAAAATATTTTACGGTACTTACAATCACAAAGTGACGACGACATTTGTGGGCGATCTTAATGAACGTATCGCAGGCCATGTCTTGAACGCCCTCGTGCGTTTCGTGCATGAATTCGAAAAGCTTATTGACAACAGTTTTCAAGAATTTCCAATGGGCTCGTAAAAACCTCGGATATTGACCAACAACGTACATGATGTTGGACGCAATGACGGCCTTGTTATCTTTTCCCCGTTTTTGTTCGCATAAACCGAGTAGATCTAAAAAGACTCCCATAAATAGTCTTGATTACAAGGAAATTTAGGACTTCACTCACCCCGAATGACAGTGACCAAAAAGCGTTTTTCGTCTTCCTCGATCATGGCTCCACTTATCGATCCGATAGCCCAGCAGAGCGTATTCAAATTCTTCCACGACCATTCTGTTCCGTTGACCTGGCATTGTAATTTCTCCGTCATAATTCGTTCTGTATCCACGTAATCCAAATGCGTCAAATAGACCAGAGTTTCACGCATAGTCTTGTACAGATTAATAGCGTCCGTATCCTTTATGGTTTCCCTAACCACCTAAAAACCAATTCGATACTACATCTTAACCTTGGAAAGCAGAACCTGCAATTAGCTTACTTCGCCTTGATCATTTTCCACCACTAAAACTTCTTCCGGCTTGGCCATACGACCGATCATGATAGAACGAAGCTAAAACACTATCAACAATTACACTCTACTTTTATAAATTATTCACAATAGTGCTTACCCTGCTCATATGATTGATGTACAAACGGCGCCTCGGAGTCATGTCACTTCCGGCCAAACTGTATCCGCAGTAAGGTGAGCCATAGATCAATGCTGGACAATCACGATACAATTCGGCGGCAAGCCAGTTCCAGTACTCCAGACATATTTTGAAGATCTCTGTCTCTTCCACTTGAGATATAGACAATAAATATTTCATCGCCTAAAGGAAACAAAACATTCAAAATCGAGGCATATGAAGAATCTACTCCAGACTTACCAAAGAGTGCGCCTCCGCCAATTCCCGCTGCTCTGCTTGTTCAGGATTCACCTCAATCAGCGAACCGTGTTCTTTCAAGAAAGTGCACAGGAACAAAGCCAAGTTAGCGATAAATTTTTGCTCAGAATCCTGGCCAGCAGCATACGCAGATTTGATCACCGTTTCATCCGGCAACATCTGAAAACGACACTCATTTTCCGCTACTTGACACACCACCCTTCCCTCCACAAAAAGCTAATCCCAGGTGATCCTTATACGGAGCAGGGAGAGAAGACTTTTCCACTCACACACTCAACTCCACTGGTCTCCAGCTCAACTCTGTTCATGCAAGCCCAAAAACGTCTCTCGAAAACGCATACACACGCATACTGAACATACTGTACTTGGCGAACAGACATACCAAGAGACACAGAACAGTATGGTATACATCCACGCAACCACACCCGCTTCGTCTTTCGCACGGTTCCCAATTCAATCCTTGAAGACAGTGACTAAATGAAGTGTTCTGGTGTAATCTCACAGAGCAACCCAAGAAATCCCGATCAAGACTCATCCAGCCCCTTACCAGACGTAGTTGGACCATAGTGGACAAAAATAAAGCCAAGAACTGCTTGTCGTAATTGTCCTGATTCAAGGGCGGAATGGTGACACCGGCAATCTCCGTCAGACATTGGAGTGTAACATTCCGGAACATGGGTACGTTAAAGAACTCAAAGATGAAAAAACCATAAATATCCGCAGATAACAAATATAAACAACTTACTTTTGAAATCAGCGTCATAATTAACTGGGTCTCGAAAATATATCCTAGCGGGACCCAGCTGAGGAACTTTAGCAAAGTACCCAGCGTAGCTTCGACCAATGGGGCATTTTGGGAGTTCTCCTAGAAATCATACCTTTTTAGACATAAACAAGGTTGCACGAGCTAATCACCTACCATAACAAACTCGCACAAATGAAATACAGCCTTGAATTCACCGCAGAATTTCTCCTTTAAATGATGGGCTCTTTGTTGAGTCATTTGACCAGCAGAAAAATCGAAAACTTCCTCGCTGTAACAAAACAAAATTTATTACTTCACCGAAATAATACCGAAAGAGGACCAAGTTTGTACCTGAGTAATCTCAAAATTGCCATGTTATTTTGACACAATGATTCATTAGTGCGACTCGCGCCAACGATATCCGAAATAAAAGTGGGCCAGTTCTGCGGCCATTCGCGCTTCACAATCTGCGAAAAAATTAGATTGAAACTGCAGACCAAATCAAGACCACCTACACACTCACCTGAACCAAGACCATGTTCAGCTTACTGATATACAACTTTTCTTGCTCCAGCAAAGTTGGATTTGATGAAATATTAATTACCAAACCGACGATATAATTCTTGATGCCTACCATAAGCGACGATGCGATATAAATGCGTGAATAAGCCAAGCAAAACTTCTCTTACCATCGCATTGCTCTCGGGGTAGAGTTTTCCAACGCGTGCTGATGAGTTTCTCCAAGATTTGTAAAGCATAATATTTTGTTTGAGGATTCTTTGAAAATTCCAAAATAGCATCCACTCGCGTCCACGAATCCGGATGTTCTTTCAACTGCGTCAAAATATCTTGGGCCATTCTTTGCTAAAATAATCCATCATTATGAGCACGCATCCAAAAATATGTACTTTGCTTGTTAGCTGAATTTTACTTACTTGCGTGCCCTGCCCGTTATACATGGCTTGCACGACATTGTCCAATAGCTGAACATCAATTTGTCCTTGACTAAAGTCAAGTAACTTCGCAGCTTGCTCCATGACCAAAGTGCCCATAATTATTTATTCGCTCGTTTGTTAGTAGAGTAGAAATCGAACTGACGCCGATTGACGCGATAAAGTCTCACTGAGGAGGAGCCTGAAACAAACAGGAATCCTTGGGAACTGAATAGCACGTGACAGTCATGTATTAGTAGGCTGTTAATGATGCACCAAACGGTAGGCGTACAATAATAATAGCCGAGCGAATTTAGATGAGGTGCGGCTAATTAGGGGACAGCGAGCTCGAAGCGGGTAAGTCACATTGCTCGCGCTAAGGTAGAATTTCCCGACATGCGTTTTCGTCAATTTTTCGTATGACGTGGGCAGGAAAGGTTAAGCAATGTACTCTTGTTACATGTTACTCCCTACCACTTTACAGCAGTCAATTGTACTCGCCCCTGAAAGACATCGGTGAATACATATATAGACTCACAGTACCTGCCGATAAAAATATCCAAATGGGTAATTTCAGGCAGAGACTTTTTCGAGATCCAAATTGCAACCGCACACGATTCGCTGCTTCTCCCTATCGTACTCGACCGCAAAATCGATCACTCACACACTCCAATCACACAAGCACACTCGCAGCACACACGCAGAAGACGTCGCTGTCAGTGGGACACGCAAGCGTACACCTAAAAAGGAAGAAAATTAACCAGGTTGCGCAAAACAGGATAGGTATGTATATGTATGTATACATGTTTACAATCTAACCGTTTCTAAGAACTGTAATGTAGGTACAGCAGATACAGTAAGAACACAGACGCACGTACTGTAACGTGGCTAGGCCTACTCAAAAAGTAGGTAGGTAGGCCTACTACACGAGATTTTTCGATATACTATTCTTTCAAGGAAACCTTCAATGGCGTAAAAAGTATCAAAGTAGAGTTCGAAATTTTACTTGAGCCATGAAACAAATGCTTCCAAAATCTGCTTTCCCTTAAAACAATAAATTCGTGGACGAAGAAACAGGAAAATGCGCAAAACATTCGAAAACATTTTTTGTTTTGGCGCACGAAACATCTGCTTCTACTTTGCAATAAGCAGTAAACAACACCACGCGACCAAAGGAAGCGCGGGAATTTAAATTTGATTCCCGTAAACGGTACAGGTTGGTGTTCTCATGATGCACAAATCTTCGAAATATATTTTATTTCATCGAAACAGAGCTGACTAAATGTATTTGCCATTTTTATTTTTCCCTCTTTACATGCAAAGTCCGATCAACTTCCCATTAAAACTAAGCGCAGGCCGTGCCTTTCGGTCTTCGCAGTGTCTGTTTATACAGCTCGGTATCTCGGCCAGAGAAAGCCAGCGGACGTTATCAAGATGACAAATACAATCGAGACCATATCGCGTGTTAGCGAGCATGGTCCCTGCAACCGTATGCGGCCAGGAAGGTATGCCATAGATGGGCCGGCAGCTGCAATCATAAAAAATTTACTCCCTAGCCGACGAAAGGCCAGTCCGAAAAGGGCATTTTCAATAAAAAGCAAGCAAAACTGTAGCAAGCATGTGTACACAGGATGGACGTCCAGATGGACCTTCTCCAATTCGTTCTTCCAACTTGTTGACAATTCAACATTCAACGAAAATTTTTCTCTCCTTTTTGCAAAAAGGCAACAGAAAAAATATGCAGAAGGGTGTACTTTGCATATTTTCTTTGGTTGGCCAGCTTTTTCTTACCTCGTCTCGCATGCACGCCCAAACACAAACTGTGACCGACTGTTTCTTTGTGCTGTCTGATTCTTGGAACAGGGAGGAAACGAGGTGCACGGAGTGGCTGACCAAGACTGACATACGATTAGTAGATGCAGGAGAGGCGGCTGCCACCACCTCCAACGTACGAGCTATGTGAGCATGGCCGAGCACTTGACCCTATTTGGACTCGTAGCTTGTACAGCCTTATATGGCAATGGCCACTGCCCAGATTGCATAGCAATGGCGTGACTAGTCTGTGTCAATAATAGAATCTTTCTATTCGATGCACGAAAATACGATTCGGAAAGTTTCAAAATGGCCGTCTGTGCGCGAGCTGGGTTATTGCGAGCACGTGCGGCTATTTTACACATTCGACTGAAGCGGGCAAAAGGTTGTTGGTCGCTCGCCTAGCGCACCAGAGTCCAAAGACTAGCTTGGCTTTGTTGGCAAAGCAGCATTGTCGTAAATGCTACGCTTCTAACCACTAACCCCAACCAGCCGCACACATTTCGCTCGCCCGCGCTGGACCTGATGGAAGCCAGTTTCGCTACTTCTGAAAATGCCAAGATAAAAATACGGTACCCCTTCCGATGCAGTGCACCAAACTTTTTCAACTTTCTACGCAGGCAGGATGGCTCGTCCTGAGCGAGTGACTCGACTGGTCCTGTAATGGATCGTAAATGGGCCCGGCAGGACAGTGACAAGGTGGCAGTGCGGGCACCACAGGATGCGACCAGTGTGCTGGACAGGGGGCTAGGGAAGTACTGTAGCCGGTGCTGGCCTGATAGGTCGACACTGCCCTAAGCTATGCTCGTTTTCCCTGATCTGGTCATCGCGCATTTGGCAAAGGTTGGAAGGCGTAAGGTGGCGAGAATAGCAAATTCCTTTAGCCGGTTCCATCAGACGATGGTAATAGAGAAGGGCGGATTACGGCAACGTTGTGGTTTTTGCGCTCGTATGATCAAACACGTGTCGGTCGTCCAAGCTGGCCTGAGCGAGCCAACAGAGAGAGAAGCGCTTGGTCGGAACCAGAAACGGCGAGAACGCAGCATTTGCTGGACTACGTAAAAGCAAAGCGCGTAGGCAGAAAGTGTACGCGGCCAGGTATACGTCTACTAGGTAAAGTATAAGTAGGCGAGCGAACGAAAAGCGGCAGCTGCTGAAGCTGTGCCTGTTGGAGAGGAGTGGCTTGGTTGCCCTGCTTCGTCGCCAGCCGGCCGCACTGGTGAACTGTTCGGCATTGGTGGCTAGGATGATGGTTAGCACTGGGCAAGCTTACGTGTACTTTATGCGCTAGACTCGGCTTCAGCTAACTATACAAGCCGTGAGATGGCCACCCGCCGGCCCAGTATGGAGCCCAGCGGCCTCCTCCTTTGCATAGCTTTCTCGTTCGTCCAGTGATTGCTCGCCCTCTGGCCACCCCGGCCACTCCGCCAGCCCCTGGCTCAAGCAGCTAGACGCTCAATAAGTCCTCGATGATCGTTATGTAGCCCCCGCCCCACTGGACGCAGGCGCGCCAGCACCAGCCACACCATGTCCAGATATTAGATAAGGGCTTGGAAACCAGTTTTTCAATACCTTTCTCCTTCCACTGGCGTTAGCTCTCCACAAACTCAGCCCACGTCGATTGACCGCAGCTGAGCCTAGTATTAATGCGAGCCATTCGAATTGGCGCGCTTCTCGTATAAAGATTGGTCATTGGCGGAGATGCTCAGGTTCGCTGGCCCTTAGCTTATATGGGCATACCAAGCTGGACACGGGCCAGCACGCCACTGTGGGAGAGGAAGAAATGGTGGGTGGCCACTAATGGTCATCGCAGAGGCATGCGGGGCCCACGCGTGGCCAGATGCGGGGGGCGTTACGCAACGGGGAATATTTGGCAAGCTGATGTGTGCTAGCGGCTATCCATCACCGGTCGGCGATCATATGTTGGCTCTTCCCGCCCTAGCTAGGTATAATTTGAAAAGCAGCTGTCGAGTGTTCGTTTTCGAACTCGTTCGCTAGCCCGTGGCCCACCAGTTGCTCGAACAAGGCGCGCCCAAAACCGACGCCGCGCCTACGTGTTTGACGGTGGTCCGTTTCCTGGTCCTCATCGCCGCAGGGCGCCGGACGCGCCTTCTCCTTGTCGTTTGGCAAAGCTGCCTGGTGATGAGTTGAGGACTCCTTCGCCTCGGGCTAAAAGGGAGCCGACGAAAAGGTTTCAGAGCTCAGGGTCCAGTTTAAACTTAGCCACTGCTGGGTTTCGCTTGATGGCCTCGTACGCAGGCCACGTTTCGCACGTTCGGCCACCATTTCGCTTAAAAACGCGCCATACGTCGTCTTCTTCAAGACTATTTTACAAACCTGAATCTCGATCTTCCTCCTAAGTTTTACGCGAAACGTAATCCTGGCCCAACCGCAGAAGTAGCCTTCGTGACGTAGGTTTGCCTAGTCGTAGTATTTTTTGCGCTGCTAGAACCAATTCGACAGCCAGCTTAAAGGCCACGTGTCAGTTAGACTAATAGCATGTTTTGGACACTGCTGCGATGGAGCCCATTTGTCATGGTATTTTGGGAGAGCTGGTGCGCTGTGAGCGTGTCCAGCACTGGGTACCTGGTGGAGCAGCTACGGCCTATTACTGGCATTAGGTGCTAGCGAGGAGAGCGGGCTTGGTTGGCGGGTGGCCGAAGGTCCTTCGTTGCGCTTTCACCATAGGCAGTGTTCTTTCTCGTGGTCTCCACCGGCCGGCGGTCGATGCTTCATTTCGATCACTCGGTCGTCGTTGCTGCTGTCTCTTTTCCCTTCCTCTTTTTCCTTCTTTCCTTTTCCGCTGGTCCGCTTCTAGCCTCTGCCCTCGTCATCTACGCAATAGCCGCTTCGGGCTGGGTAGAGCCTGTGCTTTTTTCTCCGACTCTGCTTCGTCCGCGGGCCGAGTAAGCTCAGAACGGTCGACGATGGACGACTGGCTGGCTGGTTCGAAGCGGCCAGCTGGAGGCTAGTCGGCAACCGCATAACGAATGAACCGATCGGTCGCCCGTCGTCCAACCGACCTGCCGGCGGGAGACAGAGTGTGTTGCCGTGGTGCCGCGGCGAGCAACGGACGCCCGGCGGCGGACGAACGGACATCCGGCGCTTGTCAGACTGTCCGTCCGAGGCTGGCCAAGAGCGAGCACGGACAGAGGCTTGTTTGAACGAGGGGGCTGGCGACTGACCCTGAGCCTACTTTACTTTTTCCAGCCACCCGCCTTGCTAATGTATTCTGACCAGTCTCTGTTTGGAGGGTGGAGCTGCAGTGTCCCGTTTACCCATCTTGTATGCGCAGCTGCCGTCCACGGCCGTGTTTGCTGCCCTACCTGTTCCAAGCTGGACTGCCTAGTCGTGCGCCCGCGGCCATGCGGCATTGGGCTTGGATAAGTCCCCTTCGGACTGGTTTGGCGCTGCTGGGCGTCGGTGCAAACGTGGCCACTGGCAGCGTTGGCGAGGGTGCGGTTGCTAATTTTGGTCCTTTCCACATCTTGTTTCGACTCTGTGATACGCTCGGTTGGTTGTCATAGGTCGACTGGTGCGCGCGGTTGATGGTTACTCTTCGGTGTCATTATTGCGCATCTCGTTGTGTACTTATGGACGGCGAGTTGGCGTAATACGTTGTCGGTGTTCACGTGCTCGCCATTGTTGAGATATGAAACGACGGCGGAAGAGGACCAGGCTGTCGGGCTCGCGGCGAGCGAACAATGTTCCTGTCCTGTCCGGCTCTTCTCTTCTCTTTCGCCTAACGCACACACCACTCGTCTCTTATTTGCCGCTCCTCTCTTTTGCGACTGGCTTTGGCTTTGGGTTGGCAACTGGCTGGCCGAATGGCGAGGACCATGTCGTTTCGGTTGGACTCGGGGCGACCAGTCGTCAGTCAGTCAGCTGCCGTCGTTGCGGAGGATGAGTGCCGAGTAAAAACGAAAAAGAAGACGAGCCGACAGGACAGCGGGAATACCGGCAGAAGATGGAGCGCGAGAAAGAACGAACGAAAACGAAGATAAAGAAACGGACGAGACGGCGAAAATGAAACGTGAACACGTTGCGCGCCTTTGTCTTACGCGCTCCTCCAACATCCCCTTCGACCAACTACCTAATTACCAACAGGTCTTATCACCGCCCCGCTGATAGGCCGCGCTGACCTCGATCGCGCCTGACCCGCCCCTGAAACTCGTCCAGGCCATTTACTAACTTTCCCTCCTCGACGCCCATAATCAATCATTTTGCTCCTATTTCAGCTTGAATTTTATGCTTTGTCGTTTCAAAAAAGAATATAACGGATCAAAGAAGCGAAGGCATCGGTTGGGACGTTTCACTCAATTACATCCAGGGATCAACGGGCGGGTTCATATTCAAGAATATCGGTGGATCGAGGTTAGTCAAAGAGGAGACCTTTGGCAAAGTCGCCGGACGTACTTTGCTGCCGTCGGTCGGCGAGCGATCGTTTCTCACACAAATTTCTATATTTATCCGGTGATATCGGAAAAAGCGGGTTTCTATCGATTTGAACGATCGTGGAGAGAAGAAATTTACGAAATTATTCTTGGATGGTCAATAGTGGAGGAAATTGTTTGGAGGAAGTCGCATCGGAACTGGTTTTCATCAATGTCGACGAGCATGGCTCGGCGTAAGCAAGAACATCCGCAACCATTGCGTAATCAGTTGGAAGAAGAACGGACTGATCACGCGATCGCATTGACGACGGGAGGTAAGTGCTTGTTTTCTCCCAAGCTTTGCGCTGGCGGACAAGAACTGGTGTCGGGGGAGAGGCGTAGGTGGCTCGTGGCTGGACGTGATTCTTACTGCTCGTTTCCATAACACCGTGTTTACCTGGCGATTCATCTGGTCATCCCAGATCAATAAGATGTTTCATGATTTCCTGTCGTTTCCATCACCTTTCCGCTTGGTCAACCAGCCCTGTTTTCTCCCACCAACCTTTGACGAGGATGCCATATCGGTCAAATCGACGCTGTTGAGTTAGGGTCATCGCCTCGTGTCCGCATTCTCGCATTTAAAAATTCCCTATTGGACTCTTGTGAAAGACAAAAAAGGATAGCCAAAGGCCGTTCCATGTTATGAGTGCATAGACGAGGGTGTCTCTTTGAAGGTCCGTGGACACGATGGTAGAGAAGTTTTGAGGTCGAATTGCATTCCAGACCAACGGCCCTCGGATAGTTGGTTGCATGTTTTTACAATGGCACTTTTCTAACTTTCCGACGTTGCAAAAGGTAACGAACTCTCGCCCGTCATTTCCTACTCTGATGGAATGACCGACGAGTAGATTGCCTGGGGCCATTTGTGGGCAGTTTTTGGTCATGAACCATCAAATTTTCATTTTCTGAATTAAACGATGCGCCGAAGATGGGCATGACGCGCATAAATGCTGTCCGTTCGGCCAAATACGAACATCAATCATTCGTGCCCACCCTCGCCTTGGTCAGTGCTACTGTATTCACTGTACATTCGACCAGGCATTGGGTTGTGTTGAGTAACGCCACATACTCTATCCAAGGCCTCAGGCAAGAAAAAAGCCTGGATGCTACGGGCTGGCCACTATTTACGGACTGTATACATTGTCCGAGTCCGAGCACACTAGGAATCAAAGGGCTTTCAATGTTTTCTAGTGAAAGTGTCCTCTGAATCATTCTCGATATTTGAATGAAGAGGCCTGGTGCTTTGTACGGGTTCACAGGTGGGTGTGGACTCGATTGCTTATGGACGTGTTTAGAGACAATGTAATTGGTCCCTTGGGCATCCAACTTTTAGTCACGCCAGCTGGTTTCGCTTACACTTTCGCGTGACTATCGACCTTGAATTCATCTGGTAGGGTTGTCCAGTAAATTAGAAGTTTATCGAATGATGATACAAAGGAAAGTGACAGGTCGTTGGTCAGTCATCTGTCGTTGAATAGTCAGTGATTTTGTCAATTTAGATTTGAGTTCTGCAATGAATCCATCAAATGACAGAGGGCGTGTGATTTCCTAAATTCCATCAGTGGTCTAGGTCAGGTAGTGTTATGGCCGATATTAGCATGTGGGGGGATGCTGCTCGGGCGACGAGCATTGTGGCCAGTAGTCGACAATCAATACGGTTAGTGGACGGGAAAAGGAAAAATGAGGCTGGCCGATCTGTTTTCGTTTCGTATTGATGGCTCGATAGCTGAGCACTAAGCGCGTTATTTTCCATGTCAGCCTCGGTCCTGGCATTGACCACTCCTTTTTCGCCGAGCAAAGGCTAATGGCTAGTGGTCGTCATTAAGAGTCGCGTGGCAGCCTTGCTCACGCGCTTTCCGCTTTTTTTAAAAGCTAGTTCTATCTTTAGCTTATCTCTACGACGTTGGTATTCGCTGGGGCTTCTATCCCGTGCTCGCCTCTAGTGCGCTCGGTTATCATTGCATGTGACCTCGTTCAACGACACTGGTCGTCATCTTAGGGACGCTGGCAAGGGGGTAGGGCGCTACGCAGGATATCCCAAAAATGGCACGTGTCTTGGCGCGGGCGGCGATAAAGAGGCTATGTTTGGGACTAGTCTCTGCTGATGCACCTTGAGCAACTTATCCACTGGCCAGGCCAAGTTTAGCTCAAAGTGGGGAAAAGGCAATTTGAATAAGAAATGAGAGTTCGACTACAGCTGACGAGAATAGTCTGTGCTGGCCCGAAGGTAACCGGCCTATGCTTAGCAGGCGAGAAGGCATTCTTGTGAAAGCGCTCTTGCGAAGGTGACCCTTCTATTTTATTCGATTCTGTGCTTTGAATTAATGGCGTGTTTGTGGTCATTTATAGTGCAACTGTTGTTTTAGAATTTCTGATGGCCTTTAGCTTTGGCTTGGAGAAGGTGTGAATCTTTGAGCGATAAAAGTATGCTTGCCATTCGAAAGGTGGCCACTATCCTACTCGCTCATCGATGCTCACCTGCGCTACTTTTTATGTCCAACCACAACTGGTATGAGTTGCTCGCATTGCATTGCGCTCCCATCGCTCCGACTCGACCAGATTGCGTTCGAAAATTTGAACAGAGAGCAGGCGAGTTTGGACTATCACCATCAGGTTCTGCGGACTCGAACCGATGCTTACGAGCCGATGCGCTTTTTATGAAGCTAGTACACGAGCTGGGGGCGGGGGGGGATCAGGACCAGAAAGTTGATTTAGGTGTGGCGAGTTGGATGGTAGTGAATAGGGATGATAGGAAGGACCAGGGTGGTCTCTGGCATTGTGTCAGTTTTAAAAAATCCGGACGCGGGAAATGCTATTTTTGCGTGGGCGATCTCGAATGGGTGCCGTGGGCAGCTGCCGAACGGACTGGACAAACCTAGCCACTCTTTTGTCGTCCTCTAGTCGCTAGTGAAATGTGAAAATGTGATGTCGAGAGGAAACTAGTTTATACGTCCTTCTGCGCTGGCGACGATCGGCGACAGCTGTTCAACGCTAAACGGGCATCGAGAAGCCGATTCGCTAGCATAAAAAAGAACAATGCTCGTATAACTCACCTTACCCCCTCTGGTCTCGCCAAACACTTGAAAGGGCGGAAGCTGGGTCTTGCGGGGTTCTCTCGGTTCCCTCTTATCACCTGGTAGTGGTCTCTGACTTGGCATGCACTGGGCTTGTGTCCCGAGTCTCGGGGACAGCCAGCGCTGCATGCATGTTTGGACGAGAGCAGTGTTGGTTTCGGCAGTAGTCCAAGGGCGGGAAGGGGGCAGGCCGGTTTTTTAATTCAAACTTAGTCTTTTCGTCGATGGTGGTTGGGATGACCTTGGATTTAGGATGGTCGTTTCGTTTCACTCGTTTCTGTTGTGCATTGTCGACCTCGGGCAGCGGCGACGGACGAACGTGTCCCCGGGGTGGTGGCACCAGTTTTGAGCGAGTCACCCGCTGCGGAGTCGACGGTTAGAATTCGCTAACTCGCGTTCCAAATATGGACGAAACGAAAATGGCCTGTGGCTGCGTTTGGCGTTATCTTATAGGCGCGAAGGAGAAGTTGAAAAAGACAAGACGGGGGCGAGGACGAAAAATTATAGTTCACCCATAACCATTTAAGTGTGCGCCTCCTTGCTATTTCTGATGGCCGTCCAGCTCGCGAGTAAAACGGGCGAACGGACGCGGGTCACGCCCGGCCATTTTGAGAAAAAATTTTATTTTTCAAACTTTGTCGACACGCCGGCACTGACTGGCGAATGGCGGCTGTCATCGAACGCTGGACATTCGCCCGGCGGCGACTCGCCAGTTGTTGACGATTGGTTTGGTTGATGACCGCGACCCCCGTCATCTCGCCGAGGGATGTTCAAATTTCGGCCAATCTATTTTTTATGTTCTGGCACTGGGTGGAGGACAGCCGATGGCCCGTGCTGGTTTCCGTGTCGATAGACTGGGACACGATGAGCACTGCAAAAACTATCTGCCCCGACTGGCGCCTCAAGTCGGTCGCAATTCTTTGTGCTCCCACTAGTCACTAGCCGCACTGATCGTACGCGCGCATACTTTGCGAATAGTCTAATGAATCAGTTTTTTTGCAGACTTCACTGATGAAAATGAAAAACAACGACGTCAGATCATGGTGAATACGGATTTATCGCCTTTGTCTTCGTCTGATGAACGTCGTCCCGCTCGAAGCAGCAGTGCAGCCATGGTCAGCAATTCGTCAAACGGATCGAAACAGCAGACGACGCCGAATCGGCACGCGTATCCGAGATCAGCGGGTGTCTCGCCCGCGAAGTCCTCCACCACCTTATCGTCGAATATGTCGATAGCCGATTTGCTGCTGCTCACAGCCGCTTCCGCTTCTTCGCCCGCCGCTGGCGGTGGGCCCACCTTGTCGTCGCGTTCATTGGCTTCGAGTCTGGCATTGGAATCGTCGCCGGATCCGTCCAGAAAAGAACATCAAAACGCCTTGGATTCGATAACGGCAACAGTGGCGAACAGTAATTTCCTGGCGCCCGTCTCGTCTGTTCCTGTACTTTCTTCCATCGTTAATCCTCTTCTTTCCGGCTGTGATTTGCTGACGTGCGGCGAATGTCAAAGGCAGTTTCGTTTGGCCGATATAACCAATTTTATTCATCATAAAGTGAGACCCTGTCAGTGTTTATCATTTTGTGTTTGTGAGTCGAGGTGTTGACTTTTAGGTGATGCGCTGTGATAAAGAGCATTTATCGTCCTCGCCTTATTCCACTTGCGATGAGCACGGTGGCAATGGAGAGGGCGGTACTTTGCTGAAATGTCAACCGCCTTGTATTTCTTATCCGTTGGCCAGTCGTCAACACGCCCATCATCAATTTCGTGCTTCCTTCAATGGCCCTCGTCGGTTCGTGGGGCACGATGGCGGCGGAGCGTCCAGTTCTACTAATTCGTCGCCTCGAATGAGTGTCCGAGACGCGCAAACTGATACCTCAGAGTTTGGTGAGCAGTTGCTATGTGTCTGCAGATAGGATCAGGGCACGCGGTTTGCGGGTTAGGGCTCATCCTTGGGGCTTAGGCAGAAAATCCTAGATTAGATGGTACCAAAAGGGCAGCGTTGATCAGAACCCGGGGCACGGCTTGGGTTTGATCCGATGTCTTACGATTATAGAAGGACCCGAGAGGATGTGGGATGTGTAATTTCAATATTGGGGTCTGTCGGGGCGAGGTCGTTTCATTTTAATGACTGCTAGTCGCATTGAGATCGGCCACTTGACCAATGGCGAACGAGGGTCAAATGCAATTTTAAAATTATGGTCAGGTGTTGTGCGTGGGATCCCGTTGTGATTAACCGGACAAGAATGAACCTGGCGTGGTTCGTGCTGGCCGAGGGGGGATACCTTTGTGTTGGTCATTGGGAGCGATGGTGGTTGACCGAACGTAATAGATCTGTGGACGAGCAGACCTCGATTATTGGCCGGCCAGGATAGGACAATTTGAAAAATAGGAAATGGGGGTCGCGAATGTAAAAAATGGTCGTGGATGAGATGCACATTAGGTTGACAAGAGGCGGCCATTTATTTGAAATGAAAACTAGTTTCTTTCTTCACCTTATGTCAAGGGAGTGCCCTCTTGTACTCCTATTCGTGTTTGTGGGGGATGCGTACGGGTGTACAAAAACGTGCTCGTAAATTTTCTAACTTGGCTATTTTGGTGTGTATGATTAACCTGAATGGCTTACCCAGCACGCTAGCCTGGTAACTAGTCCTTTGTGGAGGGGGGAGGGGGGAACTGTCAGTTTCAAGCTATGCAGCAGTAATCAATCAGTCTTCTGAAGTAGAAACAAAATGAGATGATAGGGATCTGTAAAATACATAATTTGGATACATTTTTTGTTGTTTCCTTTTCAGATTTGCTTACGTACACATGCATTACGTGCAAAGAACCGATGCGCGATTTGTACATTCTGGTTCAACACGCGCAGAATGTGCACGGTGTTCGCCTTTGCACCGAGACAGCGATCGATGGTCATTTGAATACGTATCTGTCCTCGGTGGGGAATCGTCTTCAAGCCAATAACGACACTGCACCGACTAATGGTGGAACGGAGTCGGCCATGCTTTTGTTGGACATATTGCGAAACGCGCAAGCCGCATCGACGAATAATGATACGTCCGTTTCTACGAATATCAGCGAATGGTTAGCGCAATGGCCATCGGCTATTCAAACGGGCGAAGAGGGACGACGGAATGGAAATACGGAAGGAAGGAAACGTCAAGAAGGGGGCAAGCAAAGAGCGCAGTCGATATTCCCCGCTACCCTATTCGCGGGCAACAATGGCATCAGTCGCGGGACAGCGGGCGGCAATTCGACTGTCCCTTCGAGTGGCTCTGGTCAAGAGAAGGGTCGTGCGCCAGCAACGACTTCGGCGAGCAGTGGCTCGATGACATTCGAGTCGTTGTATTCTGCCAAGTTGAAGGAATTGGCTGTGAAGTCGAATACAGTGCAGACGTCGTCTTCCAGTGCTGGACTACCAACCATGGTTGCGGGTGGCGGTGGTCGGCCGACAACAGCCCCTCTTGACGAATCTTTTATTAGCCCGTTATCGAGGACATCAAGCCAGCTGTCGTTGGCTGAGGCTAGGAAAATGGAAGATGGGAAGCTAGGTAAGGTTGGACTCAGGATGAGTGTGTATTATCTGACTGACGCGGTTTCACGTTTTAGAGAAACTTCAGTGCACTCAGTGCAACTTCACCACTTCCAGGAAGGATAAGTTCACGGAGCATTTACTGTGGCACCGAAAGCAAAATGGTGATGCAAGGACGGATATCAACGATAAAGGGGCCTTAGCGAATCATACTCAAGGTACGTCATCCTCGGAAGACGACGAGGATAATGATGAAGATAACGGAGATGCCAACAGTGGCTCTGGATCAGGAAATAATCGTATCGTTGTGGACGAAGATGCCGACGACGATGAGGTGGCTCGTGTGACAAACTCGGCCATTATGGAGAACGGAGATGACGGCGATGAAGATGAGCACGAAACGAGTGGACGAACTACACAAAATGGAGCTCAGCAATCGTTCTCCACGCCCAGCAGTACTGCGAACGGTGGGTTAGGATTTTTGAATATGTGGATGTCGGCGGCACCCAGTCTATTAGATTGCTACTATGCTGAATTGATCGGAGCTGCTGCCAGTCAACAGACGCAAGGTCGAGGGGCCACAGCCAATGCGGGAGCTGGATCGATGAGCGCCAGAGACAGTCCTAGGGACAGGGACGACGCCACGGGTTCTGGAACCGATACACCATCGTTACTTGGTCCACTTTCTGGCGGCCAAAAGTCTTCAAATGGAGGAGGTGGAGCGCGAAGCCTCGACTCGCCGACTTCTGGAATTGGCCAAGGGTCTGGGAGTAAGAAGGATCGTCGCACGGATACGTGCGAATACTGTGGAAAGGTATGTCTTGCGGTTGTGCTATTGGGTCTGTTAGTGTATTTCACCTTTTTTAGGTTTTCACCAATCGGTCCAATTTGATCGTACATTTGAGGAGTCATACTGGTAAGTCGATTGGTCATTTCATTGAACGCTTTTTAAAGTTGTCTCGTTGCAGGGGAAAAGCCTTATCGTTGTCAATTGTGCCCATACGCTTGCGCCCAAAGCAGCAAGCTGACCCGGCATATGAAAACCCACGGCCAGCAAGGAAAGGTATGGGATTGGGCAAACTTGTTGGAAATGCATTCTAAGTAGAGACTAACGTATTTGTTGCAGGAAACTTTCCATTGCTATATTTGCTACATGCCGTTTTCGGTGCACAGCACTTTGGAGAAGCATATGCGGAAATGTGTTGTAAACAACAATGCAACCCTTCGCCAACAGCAGTTACAAAACCAGCGATCCAAGAACTCAGCCAGTGCATCTGCTGGTGCTGCTGTCGCGGTAGAAACTTCAGCCACAACGACTCCGTCTCCGACTCCCAAGGCGCCTTCAGTTCCCCCGGAATCTGCATCGACCAGTGGTCAAAGTACAGTTACGAATGCCGCTGCCGCTGCTCAAGCTCTTTTTGCTAGCGGTGGTCTTCCTTTGCCGACTAGAGGAATGGCAGGAGAGAATACGACCAATCAGACGATCATGGCTTGGTTGCAAGCGCAACTGCTCTCACAAGCGGGGGGCGTATCGACGCAACAATCTCAGCAATCGGCACTTTCGAATTTGGAAGCCTTGAACGAATTGCAAAGACGAATTTTGAATAACGAGCCCGCCAACGACAGCGGGATCGTCGTGGCTGATACGAATCCATCCAATGGGGCGGTGGCACCTAATGAAGTATCACCCGTTGCTGGTGGCAAATTGTCGATCAGAACCACTCGATCGTCAGGTAAGAGGAAGCTGGCAATAAAGGAAGAAGATGCGGTCGATGGAGACACCGAACCACTGGATGATGCGGACGGCGAGAATGCTTTGGAGGAACCCCCATTGAAGAAGGAAGCTCTATTGCCGAGATCAGACAAAGATGAAGAAATGAAAATAGCCGAGCAGCAGGAGGCCGTACCTGTGACGCCTTCGAAACCGGAAACGAGACGATCCAGGTCGGCCAGGAAATAGTTCAGGTTTTGTTCCTTTTTTGAGTGCCCTGCTTCTGCATTTATAAGTTTAGGCTTCCCTATGCACGAAGGTTGGGAGAGAGGGTGGTGTAGAGAAGATCAAAGAGGGGCAGTAACGAGGGCCACTGAGCAAACAAATGTTTAGTCAAGATATCGTAACGGGTAGACGGCTTTGTGTTGTACCAAGGTGGTATCAATTATCCAACTCCTTCGTCGAAGTTCCCTGACCCGGTGCAATTTTGAGAACTTGAACCCGTTGATATTGTCCGCGGTATTTAGAGTCGGGTTGTCTAAAATGACTTTTGGACGGCTTCGTAATTACGGTTTTTAAACCAATCGATGAACCCCGGTTTGCTTGTTGACTCGTTTCAATAATTCTGGTTGGGTGGTGGGACTGGGAGGGTGGGGACTTTGCTGGAAGGATGCCGTTGATGGTCTCGAATCATACGCGTCTTGTGTCTCGGTGAACCATTATAGGATTGTGTGGGAGGTGATATGGCTCTGATTGGGTAGAGTAGATCCGGTTGACAATCGGTACTGCATCCTCGGCGGGAGAATGGTGACTGTAGAATTTTAGACTTTATTTACCTTTTTTTGCTTAGTTTTTTCTTTTTATTTCGTTTAAGCATCGATACGTCAAGCGATTTTTTTTGGTATACTAGTAAAGAAAGCAGCAGAGTCATCGCTTTTAATGGGTAGAAATATTCTTGCCTCTGTTTGATTTTTGATTTTCATTATTCGTAGATTTTTTGTTTGAACTTTATTCATTTGCTTTTCGCGTCATCTTACTTTGTTCATCATTTGAATTCAGTTTCTTGTGGAGCCTCTGGAATTGTTGCTGGTAGGAGGAGGAGGTAGTTGCGAGTCGGTACAAACCTTGGATTGAATGCTTTTTTGGTGTTCTTGTGGATTTGGTGTTTAGGCAATGTGTTGATTGGCATGTTGTACTTTTTGGTGAAATGCGTTCGTACGCGTGTATTGTCTGGTTAGAGGGTTAAGATTTTGAACGAATTCAGGTCGTGTAGATAGGAGAGACAAAAATATTTGAGGATTTTTGGTTTAGGAGAAAGAAATTTTTTGTTGGTTTTTCGTGTGTGTACAAATTTATGATGGAGATTCGCTGTATGCCCGAGTGCAGCGCTGTTTCTTTTATTGCTGCGCTGATTTGGTTTTTGGCCGGTTCGAGAAAGACTGCGTTTCAAAGTGTAATACCCAGTGGATTAGTACGGTCATGATAATGTTTTTTTGTCTGCGTTTTTCGGGTTACTTTTTTGGTTGGTCTGTTATATTTGGTTAGGCTACTCTTAAAATGTGTATTACGCTAGTAAGTGAGAGGTGAACGATGAATGCGACTCGGTGATCGCCCAGCCGACCTCTGCTGCCGGTGAAGCCTAAATACAGTTTTGGGTACGTGCTTGTTTGTTTCGTGCTCGTAACGGGAATACATATGCGATTTACTATACGTATATTGCGGTAGGAGAGTAAAAAGTGGAAGAAAAGGGTTTGTGACTGGTGACTGATTGAAAAGGAACAGTTTCGGTTCATTGATTTAACCAGAGAGAATGGGAGTCACGTGGCTTGCTGCAGGTGCTGATCGAGATGGCTGCCAAGTCGTACGTGATTGGTGTGGGCATGACCAAGTTCGAGAGACCGAATACGAGGAAGTGGGATTATCCCGATATGGCGTACGAGGCAGGTACGAGGGGAGACGGGGTCCAGGCTACAGGGTGGGCAGTGGGCCAACCTGGCAGGCGTCGAAACAGTTCCCAGCTGACAGGTCGTTTTCCCTCAGGCAAGGCAGCCTTGGACGACTGTTCCCTGACCTACAGCAGTATTGATGCAGTGGTGGCCAGCTACTGTTACGGGGAGCCTACTAGTGGTCAGTGTGCTGCCTATCGACTGGGTCTGACAGGTAAGATGAATAAGAGAGTATGGGGTCAGTGAGACGGTTTCAGTGTTCTAGGCATTCCTATTTTCAACGTGAACAATAACTGCAGCAGTGGCTCATCAGCTCTAATGCTTGCCAAAAGTTTGGTCGAGTCGGGCCAGCACAATTGCGTTATGGCACTGGGGTTTGAGAAAATGGAGCGCGGGTTGTCGGAGCGATACCCAGAAAAGCTGTCTCCAGTCGCTCGCCATTTCGATCGTTTGACTGAGCTGACTGGTGATAGTTCGATTTTGCCCACAATGAACAAAATGACCTCGGATGTTATCAAAATGTTCGCCTATGCCGCTCGGGAGTACATGAAGACCTATCCAATATGCAGCAAGGACGACTTCGCTATGATTGCGAGTAAGAACCGAGAGCACGCTCGGAATAATCCCAAGGCTATGTTCTACGGGCGGCCATCGTTGGATCCGAAGATGGCGCGCGATGATGCAACGTTGTACGACCCGATCACAAGACATCAGTCATCGATGACTGCAGACGGGTCCGCCTGTGCCATCGTGTGCAATGAAGAATGGTTGAAGGAGAATAGTGGAGGACAGAAGCGAAGAGCAGTCCCGATTTTGGCACAGCGCATGTGCACGGACTTGAAGTCCAGCTTCCATGGCACTGTCAGAGCTCTAAGTGGTTACGAAATGGCTCAGCGGGCGTCTCAGCAGTGTTTCGAGTGAGTGAGTACATTGATTGGCAGGAAAGGTCGATTAGGTATGACGGGCTCTGGTGCGAGCGTCAACAAGTGCACCACACGAGACATACCAGTGTGATAGAGTATGAATGTCAAGGACCTGCTCGATGATGCCATTGTACAGATATGCCTTTGCATCGACTCACGCCGTCTTTTAGGCAAGCCCGCTTGTCCCCTCGAGATGTGGATGTGGTCGAACTTCATGACTGCTTCTCGTGCAACGAACTCTTTATGTACGAGGCACTGGGACTCTGCCAAGAGGGTCAAGGCAGCAATTATCTTCGCTCAGGTCAATGGGTAGAGAACGAGCATGGCAAGAGATACTTCAAGTAATAAGGCCACACGCTTTTTCCATTAGCTCATTTACATCCTTTTCAATTTTCAGAACACGTGACGGCATTTGCGTCAATCCATCTGGCGGACTTGAAGGCAAGGGACACCCGATCGGGGCTACGGGCTTGGCGCAATGTTACGAACTGGTGACGCAATTAAGAGGCGATGCGAGAGAACGACAGGTGTGGGAGTAATAAGATGTGCACATTACGTGGGTGCAAGGGCAGGTGCTTCCGATTTTTTAGGCTGGTCATTGTCGTATCGGTCTTCAGCACAACTTCGGGATCGGAGGTGCTGCAGTGATCACCATATATGGGAAACCGGGTACCAATGACCAGGAAATGTCGAAGTTGTGAATGGTAATATCGATGAAAGGGGGTTGATTTCTGGTTGTAGAGGGCTGTGATTTTTAAGTAGGGTGCAGTGTAATCATGATTTGGAATATGCATTGGGTGCACTTTATAATAAGTATCATGCAACTTTTTCAGGGCCTCTGCGAACTTTTTGTTTGCTCCTTCAATCATGTAGCTGCTCTCTCAAAGACAAAATCAAAAGTGCCACAAAAACATCCTAAAATGTTGTGTCCAAATAAGGAAGTAATGCAGTTAGGAGCAGTCTCGCCAATCTGATTGACGCCTTTCTGAACTCATTGCATTGAATTTAAGCTTAAAACGTTGGTCTGGGTTTTTTTAGTTTCAAAGAGAGCTAGAGTCGACGCCTTTGCTTGATTGGCCTTCCGTCCTTGTCACATTTAAATCAGATTATGAGAATCGAGCGTGCAGTGTCAAGTCGAGGAATGTTTCCGTTTCGAGACATCAGGGCAGTCTGCAAACAAGATCATTCTAGGATCGATGTACGGGTAGGGGAAAGAAGGAACCATGAACTTAGCATCACTGAGGAACAGTGAGGACAAAGGGTGTCGATAGATTTCCTACAATGTCACGTTGAGGAAATTGATTGTCCCACAGCCCCTGGCCACGCTCACACGACCTTCCTTCAGTTAGAGGCCGTCCGTGATAACAATGGTTGCATTAGCTACAAGGAAAACTCGGTCATACAGGCTCGTCATCTTCATCAGAAGAAATGCCCTATACTGTCTATTCAAGAATAAGATCGAAAAAACCAAGTCTTTCAACAGGTGCACATCGGTGAGGAAGCAGGAAGGAGACTAATGAGCTCTCTTAACGCACGTACGACGCGTCCTGGTGACTGAATGCATGGCTGACCACCATGAACTGGCAGGCTGTGACTGAGCTGGCCACACCATGATGACTAATCTCCAGTAATGTTTGCGAAAAGATCAGATGACTGCATGAAGAGCGATTACAGTACCGTAATTCTGGTGTGACTGACAGGTGGAACAATGAACACTGAATACTTTTCTGACAAGGTTCCTCAGCAGGTACTGTACGCGACACCAATACAAGAATGACACACCATGGGTTATAGTCACGAAGGCGAACTGATCGCCTCCACTCGCACATGTCTCGACTTGGATTTCTTTCCACTTTTTTGATAAATATTATCGGAAGACAGCATGAGTGGCATCATGGCGAACTGATCTCGATCTTCTTCCAGTGAACAAAATCTTGTTAACGTTTTTGTGGGCATTTGAACAGCTGACGGCGATGTTGGCACTGACAGATACTCTCCGATTCCAGTCACGCATTTCTGTCGCGGTACCTCGTCGTCGATTGTCTCTAGCGGCTTGTGGTTATTTGAATACAAAATAGGCGACGAAGCACCATTCGTTTTTATGTTCCCTTCGTAGACGGAAGGAACGCGAACACGGAGACAAAAATATGGTAGGTTACAGTAGATGCAACTCTTGAATTCGGCTCTGTATACTCCATCAAATAACATGTAGATAACGAAGTTGACAGAGGAATTGAAGACCACCAGTAGGTTACTCGTATCCGTCATGTACTGCACAACTAGCGGGTCCGGATCGAAAAATGTCTCCACGATATTGACAATGAGGGCCAAAGTATTACACGCCAAGAATAAAATTACCACCATGACCATGGTCACAACACTGTCATCGCCCGAAACTGGTGGTGCAGCGCCACTCGCTACCTCGAAGTTGTCACTGATCGGCGATTTATCATTCAAATCGTCACCCAAATTGCGTCCAACTGTTCCGTTCTTTTCGGCCGCAGGTGAAGCTATGACCAGTCCAGCCATCAATTTCTTATTCCTGTGACGCATGCGCTGGACAGTGCGAACAATGAGCACATTGAGGAAACTCAAAAGCATGAATGGAAGCACAGTCATCAAGACCATGTACATGTAGACATTGTATATGACACCTATCTCGTAATAGAGCTCGGTAGGGCACACTTCGATGTTGGACGCGTTATGCAATACGTCCCAACACGAGTTCAGTTGAAACTGCCAGAAACGAAGAGCGTTATAGCCAACGCTGAATGTAGTAATGGCCAGTGTGACCAGTTTGGCTCGAAGGGGTGTGCACCAATATGTGCTCAAAGGATGCCAGCACACTTTGACATAGCAATCGGCTGCTGCAGCCACCGTGAAATAGACGCTGCACGTCTGAGCGACGAATCCTAACGGCAATACCCAAATGATACCTTGCGTGGCCACATCGGTGAACGAGGGGAAGTAGACGCGGACACTGTCCGAGTAAAACACGAATACGCCCGTCGATACGACCAGAAGGTCGCTACAACTCAAAGCTAGCAGATAGATATTGACTGAGGAATAAAGCGAGGGTCGAGTAAAGATGTAACAGTTTATAAAATTACTAAAAATACCAAAGGCAGCCACGAATGGTAAAATTATGATGACTACCACAAAATTGTACATGGCGTAGGAGGCCGAATAATCCTTCTCGCCCATGTCATTACATTCGCACGCGTTCAAGCCGAAATGGGCGGCCAATTCTGGGTCCATCTCCAACGGAGTCATCAAATCTTCGTCCTCCATTTCAGCCAGAGCCAACTGCATTATGACCGCCTGCTCGAGTTTTAACTCGGCGAAAACTTGTGCTTCAGATTTTTTGACTTGGACTATAATAAATAATGAACTGCGTCATTCGCTGTTCCAGACCATGACAGCGAGTCGCCTAATTGGCCCAGCACTGCTCTACCTGAAAAAAAAATCGTCGACACAAGTAGATCGTCGTCAAAGCTTACTTTTGAGCACGTTCTGCCATTTCCTCTTGCAGAATGTGAACGTAACTCCGCGCCTCGTTGCTGTGTTTCCGGTTGAACACTGGCTCCCAGAAGCGCGATTAATAGCTGGCTAGCCTATCGGGGACTGGCTATATGCGTGAGCCAAGTGGAACGGGAGCCATTAGCTAGCTGTAAGATTTGGGTGCTGTCCTATCTGACGTGAGCACTGTGCAAGCACCTCTGGTTGGTGGATCGATTTGGTAACATGTTTGTAATCTTTTCCCATAATTATTCGGTCACGTGGGCGTGTACAAGAAAATATAAATCAACGAAAAACCGATGAGTTCAGAGCGAAACGACCAAGACTGATTGATATTGGTCCAGCGTGCTCCTAATGTCGACCGTCCAATTGCGTGTGTGACTGCGTTAGACAGATGAAAACGAGGCGGCCACTCGTTGCATGCTGATGTATAACAGTCGCAGAGGAGAATGAAGAAATGAAAGAAGAAAAAAGACAAAATTACATGACAATCTTAACTTATTTTTAAAATGATCACGAAAACGATACGCCTACTTTAATCCCCCAAGGGTTGACATCAATTCCTTCTCCCCTCTTAGCATGGTATACACCTGGGAAGCCAACCAAGCCGAACAAGCCCACAACCAATCAACGCAGCGGAACGATTTTGATGCTAGTCAGAATTAGGTACCCTTCCCTTCCACCCCTTCCCGACCTTCCCTCCTCCATCCGATAATGGCACAGCTTAGAAAACGTTTGGATAATTGCGTTAGGTGCAAAGGAAACAGTTGCTCCTGGGCCAAACGTAGTCCAACTATCTTAGTGGCTAGCCTGACTCGACTTTATGTCCTCCCCTTGTTTTCGTGGCCCGACTGTAGCCACAGGCTATTGACGAAGCACCTGCACCATGGGAGAAAAGTAAAGACTATGAAAATTGATAAGTTAGCGCGTGTCAAACTAGAAATGTCAAATATAGGAGGTTGAAGAAGCGGAAACAACGTGAACAATGTGGAATAAGGCAGGAGGTATGAGAGTCAACCAGGTACAAAGCGTGAGCTTTTCCGACAACGGCTTTTGTTTGGGCAGTTAGGCAAAAGGCCTTAAAGACGTAAGCTTTTTCAGAAAGTGCAGCATGGCAGTAATGTTAGCTAGGAGGGCAGGAAAAGAATGAGCCCGGCATCGACTAGGTGACCTATCATCAAGCAGCAGGAGCCGAAAAAAGATCATAAAAACTTGTAGGTGTTTCATCAGCCTTCTAATGATTTTCGTCTCCAATCGCGAAACGCGTTAGATACTCGGAGATTGCAAGAAATTGGATGCAAAGCGATGTGCTGCTTCGATGAGTACTAAGTGACCTCTTGATGAAAGGACAACAATTTCATCGAGGCTATTTCATTTCCGAAGTGATATTATTTCCGGTTCCAAAGGTTCCATGGATATAGCTTTGGGAAAAATAAACGTGTGACGTAGTCTGATTGAGCCTGACAAATTGTCAATAAGAATGAGGATAACAAGTATTGCATGATACTTGCCAGACGAAACGAGTCGTGATGGCCACACGGAAGGGAGAGCAGTTCAGAATAAGGTTCCAATAAATGCTAGCCTATGGCTCCAAGGGTGGGCATTTATCGGAATGAGTTTATTCATAGCTCGAGCTCATGGATGTGGTCGGATAAGAGGCTAGCTAAGTGCAATTCCAGTGAAAATTCTTGCATGAAACTCCATCGTGGTTCTTTACATTGGCACTGGCATGAATTTGAGGCTCGACCGAGCCAGAAAACCTAGTGCTTTCAGCTAACAATAAGATGATTCTCTTCTATTGATAGTTGTGAGAGAAATAAGTACGAGTGGTCGTCCGACCGACATGAAAGAACTTTGATCAAAAGCATTCACAAGCTTCCTCATTTTACCAAGCCTGAGGCAAGATCGCACTTCTCACGCACCCGTTCGACAATGGCGACAGTACTGTACGTGAGAACAATGTGCATCTGCACAAACTGAAATAAAGTGTACCTGTCGCCTCCTGAATATGTGGTGTTAACATAGACGCAATGGTTGGAATTTTAGACCCTTCTGAGGTGGCCACAAGTCAATATGCTTTGGACAACTTCAAGTAGGAGCGACCCTCAGAAAAAGACGAAACTCGGGTGACAGGATGCCCGTTTATAAATTATTACAGCTACGATGCAGCCCGCTTTCGGCATAGCGCATGCACAGCTGTCGTGAGAAGTGACCCCCGAGAAATATGAGTTTGCCAATTCAGCCTCGCCACGCGCTCTTAACCAATTATGGGCGAAGAGAAAATTGGAAACAAGGGCGAGATTGTGGGAGTAAACGATCGCTACTGTTGATTCGGCACTCTGTGGCAACTTGCAAGACGCGCCTTATCTTAGGTCTTTCCTTCCCCGAGACTTAGGTTAGTCTGCAAATCAAAGACGGTGTAAGCGTCTCTTTTAGTCGTCGCTTTCTTTCAGCTCCGCAGGGGAAATTAAGGAACAGACGAAAGAGCACACAGTCAATTTAGGCCAGCCAATCCACATCGATTGGCACTGACTACAGGCCACGTATGGATTACGGAAACTTAAACTGCTGTAAAATTCCTAGCGAGTATGAGTGGGGTGGGGACCAAGAGTGAGACGAGATGGCTTTCTCCAGGTCTTATCCACAAAATATGATATCATACGGGAGAGTAGTAGAGGGTAATGGGCCAAGAACACTGATTTTAACATCCAAACCAAATGATTTTTATAACAGCGATTATGCTTCACAGGCAAACCAGACGGCCATGCTGATAAGACCGACATACTAGTACTGGGTAGTAAGCCACGAGAGTCAGAACAGGAGCTCAAAACCAAAAAGCTTTAAACTCATTAAAAGGTCACAAGCTAAAAAACTATTCGATTTCAGAAGTAAAATTGGTTCTATGAGGAAAGGTCAAGGAACAAAGGCACAAATGTAGAGCATTTCCAGTAAACCCATTCAAAATTATTGAGCGGCACTGGAAGAGGACCCTAAGCGTGCATATGTTCGAGTTCAAGGAGCAGGACACACAAGAGTAATAGTTGATGAAAAAGGAAGGCACAATGTTTGGATAGTTACGAGTTTTTGAAATGCTTGGTCGGCTTGTATCCTGGAGCAACATCCGTCTTCGAGAAACAAAACCCGCATTAGCATTTATCCCTCTTCGGACAATCCGCATTTACCTGCCCTTCTATACGACAACAGCGTAGGCAGTCCGACGCGCGTTCAATGTGCACGCGATGTCAAACGAACAATTTGCATCAAAAATCGCGTAGGCATTAGTAAAGCAAGAAAAGAGCGCTTAGGTATGCAAGACCGATTGGAATACAGATCAGGCTGTTTTGGGTGGTCAGCTGCAATGTACATAATGAAGGGCTGCTGGGAAATACAAAGTTATCATTCGGGTCACTGTGTGAGAAACTTCAAATAGACACAGCCGCAGTCACCTCGTTCATTATAGGCCAAAGAGATTTCACGAATGGCTGAAAGTTGGACGATGCTTTGAACCAGAACATTTTAATCACAGCAGTATGAGCTCGCGGATATGTGGGAGTTGTCCTGACAAGATCACCTTATCTCCCTCGACAAGTCAACAAGGTAATCGCAAGATGAACGAAATTCCCAAGTTCTCTATTTCTCTGAGGATTTAATCGAGCTCAGCCTCTCGAATGAGCAAATATTTTAGCCTTCTCCGCAAAGTGATTGAGGAAGTCAATGAAGTTTGAAAGCAGTTTTCATTAAGCTGAGTTCCCCTCCTTGGACAGCTGCTTCTTTCTGCTTAAGTGCTAACGATCAGTCATACTCAGGGGAATTTCGGGACCTCACAAACAGGCGCAAATAAACCTACACGACCCGCAGTAAGAATTCATTGGTATTAAGACAAGGTCGGCTTTTCTTAAGATTATAAAACTAGAGTTCATTTTTTATAGGAGCAGCTGTAGGTTGGGGTCGTTTCACTCCTCGGTATTCGTATGCAAGAATTAATTTAGGAAGGATTGCGTCACTGAGTGTGTTATTCGCGTGGGAGAGGGGGCAATGACAGGGCACATGTCAAGAGTAGCCACCATCGATGCCCTCTCGAATCGACTTGAACACAAAGATAGGCATAAGCTAATATGCCTTGGCACGCTACGCAGGTCAGAGAACACGTGCCACTAATCCTGCGAGGAAGATTCAAGATCAGTCATTACGGCACCTTTGTAATACAATGCTACAAATTAGGCATACCGTACCTGGCCATAGTTTGTGCAAGCAGATGCGGAACATAATTCTCGCTGGTACGAATAGGTGAACCCCTTGTCGGTACGTACAGCACCTATCAATTATAGTTCTCATGACAGCGTAGCACTGGCACGGATAATGCACCAATGCACATTAGGTATGTTCGATGCGAGGGATAGCTAAGAACCGCAAATGCAGCCCAATATTTATTAGCTGCCAGAGAAGTAGAGGAAACCACCAAAAAGGCGTCCATCAGTTGACAGAGACGATTAAGATGTACGTCATCATATGTATTATGCCATAATAGTAGTCAGATCACAATTCTTCTGGGGTGGTCGTACGTAATGCATCCAGGGTAGAAAACCGACTTTATGCTTTTGCTATAGAGAAAACGAGGCGTGTTTGTCAAAAGAAACATCATACTCTAGCCGTCAGCCACAATTTAACACAAGATCAGCCATCAGAATACAGTATAGTAGTACAACAGTATGTATAAACAGATGCATCGTGATCGCTTCTAGTCCTTGCTGATCTCGTCGCAATCGATTTTACGTCAACCAGTTCCATATTAGCCTCAATTAAACAAAACAACAAATTCCCTACTGCACATGTCTTTCAGACACGGCGATCTCATCATCAGACAACAATGATCATAGATAGTACATACAGTATCAGTAGGGCACTAACAAAATATTAATGCAGCCCCCATTATTATGCAAGAGCTCAACCTGACTTCCGAATGTGACCTTGATTCAGCGAACGAAGGGTTCTGTCACAAATGATCGAACAGGCCTGCACCAGAGCCAGATGCAAAATAATTACCTGACAATCGGACTTTTGTTTTCTTTGTTCTCTTTTCCTCAGTTTCATCTGGCATTTTGGTACGGACAAATCAGGATGCTAAGCCAGCAAACGAAAATGTGAAAATGCCCCATCCTCCTGGCAGCCATCTAGTGATAAGCCGTACTGACTGGCCACACACAGCCAGTCAATAAGGCTTATCACTGGTCTGATCGTCAGCTCGAAAACAGTTAACATAGATCTGCTCGTGGCACTACGAACCAACTTCGTAAAGAAGTCACTTTCTCACCCAGCCTCTTCTCCAAGCCATACAAGGGAAGAAGCCAATCTAACCCCGACCCATCTTCATTGCCTGCTAGTGCGGATAACATTCGATGAGCAACACGAGTAGGCAATACGCCCATTCTGTCCAACCAGTTGCCTCACATGTTGCTCCGCATCTACGCAGCCCACTTAGGCGTGGGGCGGGGACGGGAGGACAACGGCCAAGTCCCGATGCAGATGCATGAAGCAGAACAGGTGGTTAGCAAACCCATTCTCTTACCCGATCTTGGGTAGCTGTTGCATCAACTTCAACGTCTCGAGCAGAGGCGTGCAGAGGCTGAGCTGTTTTGAGCGCCCTTGACCATTCCCGACTGGTGCCTGCGGTAGATTTCATGATGCCAATGCAAGGTGGTGCAGAAAGGCAGTCATCCCGATCCTAGCTTTGCCGAGTCGGGCACGAGTTAAACAAAGCGTTCACGAGTTAATTTCCTTTGTTACTACCCGACCTCACACCACGTCGCATCCGTTCTTCCCGTTGAAGTCTCCGCCTGTTTGCTCTTCTATGCAGTAGAATAGTTCTGGCTGGTCTTCAGTTTGCTTGACTGTCGGCGCTGCCCCAGACGGGACCTCGTGAACAGTCCCTTGCAAGGGTCTCCTTTCTTCTTAACCGCGTTGTGGGTGATCGAGCCTACCGCCGCACTGCGGGCTGCACTGCCATGGGCAGCATGGCTTGGTCGTTACACCCCTGACGCCCTATTCACCAAGGCCGCTTTCAGAAGCCTCCAACATCACCGAATGCTCTCCTGTGCACATCCGTGGTCGCATTCTGCTCATGTTCCAGTTGGCCATGACCATGACCTTCGTGGTGTTGAGGTATTGACTAACCTACTCTGGTTCTCGATTTGCATTGATACTAACCTGCTGTTTTTGTGCCTGTTTGTGAGTGCCTTTGAATCAGTCAAGAGTGAACGGCTGCGTCTCTATCTCGTCCGGGTCGGCACTTATCGCGTGGCAGGGCGGCCAGATCACAGTGGCAGCAGTCACAGCAACGTTCTTATCCTACCTCAAGGACAAGCACCTAGGCTGGAGACTGATGCTTGGTCTGGGCGAAGTGCCAGCCCTGATCCAACTCGAGTCATCTGAGTCCTGGACGAGGTCATGGTCAAGATTTACGAGGGGGATGAGCTGGGCGCACGACACGCCCAGCACGAGTTGAAGATGATTATGGATTATGGGCCCAGGTATGCAGTAGGCCAAACACGGCCAAACATGAGGATAGTCCATAGTCTTCTAGCGCAGCATCCGACGCTCCTCGAACACTCACCACTGTACGTAAGGCACATGTATGGTGATCGGGTACAGTACAGTTTGCAAATACTGCAATAACAAGTAAGTCTGCTCGAGTAAGCCGACCACTCTGCACGCTGCGTCCATAAACATCGCCACGTCGGCGCCGTTTTCGATGAAAAAAACCACGCGGCGAGCATACTTTCGACTCGAGACTGAACGGTCTGCGATAGCAATTCCAGGCTCATATGCAGAGTAGTAAACAAGTATATCCATCTCACTTTACTCAAACTAACAGGACAACCGGAAGCGAGGACTGAAACATCAGATCAGAATATAAGAAAAATGCAAACGAGTACTTCCAACTGGCATTTTGTATCATACCCTTCAGTTTCGGCAACCAATGGAAACTCGCTTTGATTTTATTCTCAGACTCGATTCGTTTGCCGACTAGATGCTGGGCCAACCACCAGACGATCCACGTTGGCCACATCCCCGCCGTTGCCCTCCGCAGCTATTTTAGTGCGCAGATATCGATAGTAAGTCTTACAGACGCCGTAAAACCAAAAGTTGGCCCCCGCTCCCATAACCAAGGCCAGAAGGAATAACGTAAAAACGAAAGGTAACCGATGACGGATTTCCTCCACTTGCCCGACAGTCAACTCTTTCCCTTCGATATGTTTTCCATTTCTAATCATTTGAACGAGCCACTCGAGACCGAATAAGGCGATCGTCGAAGTCAGGACGACGGCAGTCGACAGTTGCAAATGCACGTGAGCCAAATTCAAAGTCATTTCCGGTTTCAGGTATTTCGGACGATCGAGGAAAATAGCCGCCATGGAAAATAATAAAGCTGCCACTTCGACGGTTGTATAAGCAACGAAGCCAGCGAAGACCAAAACGCCATGATCGCTATCGTAACCGATGATAAAATTTCCCAGTTCCGAGATCACCGACCAATCTGGCGACGTTCCTTGTGTGAACCCGAGCAGTCGTTCCAGCCAAATGGCTAGCGTTTGGTGAAACAAGATTGACTTCAGGACGTTTTGTTATAAAATGGGTACTGAAGATCGAGAACAGGATGACGATAGTAGATACGCAGACCAACTTTGTGATCAGAGTAATCGATATGGCCATGCGCAGTGTCATGATTCCGCACCCAAGTTTGATTGCCGCCATTTGGCTGATGTGATAATTCGAAAAAGTGTATTCAGATCGCGGGTAAAATACAAAAGATGGCCAAAAAATAGTTGAACCATAAGTTGAAACACCACAAAACAAATCGAGTGACTCTACTGAAACGATCAGCGGGCGCGAGTTCATGTTCTCCCGCTTCCTAGCAGACACCTCTAAAACAGGCGAGCGAATTCAAATTTGCCGAAGGAGCATACTCCTCGCCAGAGCTATTCTATTTTAGCTACTACGGTTCCACTATCATCATCATGAGCGGCGTTTAAAGTATCGCCGTTGTTATATGGTGAGAAAAACTCATTTTCGATCGTGCCGTCAGGGTGCAGTGTACAGGAATTGACTAACCTGGACTGCTTCTCGATGGCCTGGACTAACCTGGTGTTTCTGTGCCTGTTTTGGTAGCCCTCTCGGAATCAGTCGAGAGTCGGGCGTCGTAGTGAATGGCTGCTTCTGTATCTCGTCCATGTATGGCTGACCCAGGACGAGATACGGAAGCAGCATGGCTCGTTGCGGGTTGACATCACTCACATGGTGTCAAGTGCCTCACTACACTCCTTAATATTTATCTGGTGGAGAAGCTTGGTCGAGAACTTATCTGATAGTGCAACACGCCGAATAGGGTTCTCCTAGGGATGGCATTCGAAGCCAATGTACCTACTGCTCTCTTTCAGATGTTTTCCTGACAATGACGCGTACCATTCATGCATACCATAAGACCAGGGGACTTATTTGAGGGGCGCACCAAAACTTGGGGCTCTATTCGAGGAGTGAGTGATCGAAGATACAGAATGTACTGTACCTATCATTTCCGATCAGTCGGTCCTGTGACGACTCACCACGAAACCCTGGCTTCACTTGTGTCCTCCACCGCTTGGATTACATTTGACAGCAGTGAGAGCAGCGTTTGCGTATGCTGGAAGAGTGGACTCAGGGTATAGATATTGTATACCCGTATGCTGCGGTATGTAGTCTACGATGTAGTGTAGGATTCTGGCATTCATACAGCTTATTGTTAAGTTGGCACGCCGACTGTGAGGTCAGATATCAATCATATCCATCTGAAATATTTACCAAGCAGTCAGCTGACCAAAGTGCGAATCGCCTGATAAGAGAGGGCCCCAATTAGAGACACATCTTATCAGTGCTAAAAGAGGTTCAGTAAATAACGTTCTTGCACGCAGGGACGCCACCGCTAGAAGACTTACTGATTGCTAACAATTAATTTGGCATGGGGTACTCGCTCCTCTAAATGATCCTTATGATGGCTAGTGTTGGCTCCTTAATCGTGTCAGCAGAGCAGAGTGGCGTGTGAGGTACTAGTAGTCTTTAATGAAGCAAGTAATATCTTTTGACTCCCTTGCACCTCATTCTGTCGACGCTGTCCGTCTCTAGCAATGCGCAAATAGCAAATGTGATACGTACCATGCTATGCTCCTGAGCCACTGGCTATAGTCCTGAGCCACTGGCCCTCTGAATTCTTGCTCATAGATTCACACAGCATATTGTCATTGACAAAAGCACAGTGCAGCAGGCACACAACGGAAAGATATTTTTTATCACAGTCCTTTTCGATCAAACATATGCGGGCAAGGAATAAAATGGAACTAGTGTTTCCCAGATAATCACACTGCCTCAATACGCCACACATAGTGACCAAGAGTTCAGCAAGTACAAACAAGCACCTATGCGCGTACTGTAAATCCTGCGGGCACTATAGAATTTCAACGAGGGCCGACCTGGGTGGAATGGTACTGCTGCATGAGGAAATGAAGGGCCATTATAAATCTGGCCACCCACACTGCATTAGTCGACACCTTCCCACCACCTTGCGTCACGGTACTTAGTTGGGGGTGGGTGGATGATGGACGAGAAGTAGGCACTGCCGGTGTGGTCGGCTGTGTGGTCGAGTTATCGAGATTTCTCAAATAATTTTTCAGCGGCACGTCGCCTTGATCAGCGCAGGTGGCAGCTTCGATAATAAGTTTGCCGTCTCTAATTTGATCACCGTAGTTGGCCATCCAGTCAAGACTCTTGCATTTCAGTTTTGTATTGCATGAGAAATCGATTTGCAGATTCCAGTCAGTCGAAGCAACAAGCTGGCCAATGCTAGGATCAATAGTTTCGAGTCCGGTTGACTTAAATGACACTGTCGTATCATGAAGGCGAAACTAAAAAATATGACCTGCTGCACACATACAGTAACACAGATTTTTAGCCCCATATTGGAGCTAACACTTACAGTAAAAGTAACAGATGCAGTGACCCTTTTCAAAAAGGGTGACGAATCGAGGTTCACCCTGAGGTTCGTCACCCCCACAAACTGAAATAGTGATAAGTCAACAGACGGTAGGGAGGTGCCCGATAGATCGAGTAGTTCTACTCGGTGCAGAGGATCCAATGCACCCTTCTCGATTTTAGAAATAGGACATCCTGACAGTTTTAACTGACGTAGCCTATCAGTGTTGGAAAAATCATCCTTACGAATTGCCTGAATCGGATTGGCCGACAGTGATAAGGATTCTCTGATGACGTTATTACTAATAATCCGTTTTGGCACTGCATCGAGGGCACAGTTGTCGAGATTTAGCTTAGACAATCTAGCAGGCAGATTATCCAAACCGCCCGCTTCGACTGAGGCAGCCAAAGAGTTTCCACTCATCGAAATGTCCGCTAGCAACTCGGGTAGAATTCTGATAACGAGGCATTAAACAGGGTTAAATCATGGAGGCGTATCGAGCTTTTACTTGTGATGTCAACCACGGGGCTATGTATGACCTCGAATGAAGTCAAGTTCACCAAGTCCGAGAGACTGACGTCGGACAAGGAGACAGGTGTCTGACAGCCTAAAATGGACAAGTCTTGTAAGCCCGCACGTCCAATCGGTGCTGCCCAAGCAGGCGCAGGTTGACCGGATGGAAACAGTCCCGATACCCCCGTGATGGTCAACCGGGTAACAGTGACACCAGTGAAGGCTAGCGGATCCCACTGCAGCATGGCGGGGTCAGATTTCTTGGCTTGCTCCAAGTAGAGCTCTCCGATCGACTGGAATGCCACAAAATGATTTGCTGGGATGACTGATACATTGTCCTTGATAAAAAACCTCTCTTGAATCGTGTACTTGTGAGTTGATGAGACGAAGTCGGGCAATGTTGGTGAAGTGCAGGTAACGTTCGCAAACATGTAAGCAACGGGTGGGCTGGCTTCCTCGCATTCACATTTCTCGTTGAAAGGGCATGGCGACTGTGAGGCTAGTCGAAACCCAGCCAGGAACAGTGTTAGCACAAGAGTGAAAACAGCCATTGTTGCCGCTGCAAAATACGCAAATGAGTTCATGGCCATATGTTACGAGGGTTTATAGCCATAGATGCGACATGCGAAGAGCGTCTTCGCCCAAGTTTTTATCAAGCAAACCCACTTTCGCCGTTTAGTCAAAGGCTTATTTCAAATAGTCTGCAAATAAAGATTTGGCTGAACGAGTGCACAAGCACCCGAATGAAACCCGTCTTAAGAAGATCAATCAGCCACGCCCACTCCCATGCACACAGCGGTACAGTACGTCACTGTGGCTTTCTGTGAGCAGTAAAATTTGGCAGCTGAGCCCATAGATGACCATTGCTGACGTCGATTTCGGGGATCGTGTCACCGATGCAGTCTTCTGGAAAAGCACAGTCCTGTTGCGGTTACCAGAGACACTGTGTAGAACCAACATTTCTTTGACGGGCCAGCTACAGATAGTCTTCGGCAAGGTATACTACACTGTACTTCGTGCATCTAGTAAATTGGCACCCTCGGTTCGACTGAAGACTCGGATAATTCAAGTCTAAATTCTATTCTGTCAGATTAACTTCCTTTTTGCAAATTGTGGTTAGCTTGACTTACTGTACTCCATTGTCGACAACATTGAGACTGTGCCACTGATTTGAGCCTGTACTTCGTGACTTCGGATTTTTATGGTGCTGCTTTACTGAATACTTTTCTAGCTCCGTAAAGCTGACGGGGATCCCTCTGGCATATACAGTATAGCTTGCCACTTACGATGAAGGCGTCGGAAAACAGATAAGCGCCATTGCTTTACTTATCAGCGCTTAGACTACGCCCAAAAGGTCACTCAGGGAATATCAAAAGAACTCTGAGCCTGCTGGGCGCAAACAAGCCTTAGTCATTGCGTAGGAGAGAACTGTTTTCTGCACTCAGTCAATTACTTGAGAACAACCAGATCATGAGCTTCGTATGTTCGAGCACGAACATCAGATTTGTGAATTGAACGGGCCTTTCCAAAGTCATGAATACCATTATAAAATTTATAAACTGGGACAGTTTCAAGCGTTTCATTCTCTCAAAAAGCGGACCAACCAACTTTACCAAAGGCATTAGGATAAGAACCTAGCCCAAGTGCCTACCTACTAGCACGTTCCCATTGATCAATGTCAGCCTTTAAATCAGGATCCCGCCACGGAACCGTATTCTAAAATTGATCTTATACACGAATCATAAACTTTCATAAAAACAGAAGGCATTGCATGTCTCCCCAGATTCCTCCAAAGTGCTCCAATCATAGCATCGCATCGACGCACTACGCCACCTATATGGTAGACCCCGGATCTGGTTGGGCACTTTTTTGAAAGATCTGGTCAAACGAGTCAAAAATACAGCAATTTTGGAAGTTACTACTATTAGCAGTCACAGGAACCTTGTCATACCCAGATTCCCAAAATCGAAAATCCCATCATGGCCCTCACGTCTGATGCGTTTCTAATGTGTGAAACATGTTATATAGCATGTGGGATTTTGTGGGATTATGCCCACATGAGTCGCACGCACGCACGACAGCCCACGTGGCCACTGTGCCATCCCACATGGCGACCATGTGGGATGCGGACCCATAAGCGCACCATGTGGGATAATATGATCCCATGTGGGCCTTCGTGGGATTTCATGCCCATATGGTATCCACGAGGGTCCATCTTGGTATTTCATGCGACGAGGAATCTGTTTATCTGTTCCATTCCAGGATTTGCAGACTTTGTGTCATGCATGCATGCATAGAGCCTTGCATTACCACGTTTTAGTTCCAAGAATGTCAGACAAATTATAAGCTGTGACAAAGACCTATTTTTCTGAGTGATTTCTGCATAAGGAAGGGTCCATATCTGAGAGAGTTTCTATGCATTCTTAGGCTGTAAAGGTGACTGTGAGAAAATAGTCGCTGAGCCCCTGACAGGGTCAAGGACTTTCCGGGGGCTCAGGGTGTGGCAGCGGCTGTGTGCAAACCCGACCTGATCCGGTGTCTAGGGTGCTCGACTGATTTTAGAAAAAGCGATTTAGTGCGTATTAGGGTGCGGAATCGTTTTATGGTTTGGGCCGAATGGTCATACGAGTAATATGACTCTGTGTTATCCACGCGCTGCTACAATTCTGTAAGTTGGACTGGCCGTGTGCAGTATGATTACCATCTGTTTTCTTTGGGAATGTACACGCGGCCTTCGCGGCAACGTGGAGAGCGTGTATATTCCCAAATAAAACAGGTCATAGTGTCATCGTGAATTTATATCTCTATCATTCGAGCCTAAAAAGGCCGAGACAGCAGATTTACAGGATACTTGACGTATACAGTTTGTAAGTACACAGGCACTACTGGCGTCCTATCCGAGCTTAACTCACCTAGATCGAAACAATAACTTTGACATAGCTGAAACGATCCCTACTTCCTACAAATATGAAAAGCACCTTTAGTGCAGAACCTGAACGAAAAGAAAGACCAATACTACAACCCGAATGAGGAAAGGGGACGCTGATTTCTTCTACGTGGTCTTTGGTGCTTTCGGAGCTGAACCTTGTTCACTTTCTTCGCTGCTGCCCTCTTCCGATTTTGTTCCATCGTTTTTTTGAGCTTGACGTTGCGGTTTAAAATAATGCAATAACGTTTTGGTCTGCTTCGAAGCGGCCACAGGAGTTCTAAAGCACATAAAATGTAATTATATAGCAGGATTAGGACCTGGGACCGTACGGCGAGAAGGCAACTTACACTTTCTTTTCTTGGAGCGGTACGATGCATTCTGGTCCTTGGTTCCGCACGTTTCCCATCGCAGACGTGACAGCATGATAAGCAACGTTCTCGATAGGTTTCAGCAACATTAAAGCCTAAAAATGTGGAAAGTCGTGCATGTTCGAACAATCCAAAAGGAGATGGGGAATTTTCGCTTCCCTCTGCCCATACTCCAGATGAAAATATTCGGCCACAATCCAGATAAACAATCTTACTTCTTCCAACGGAACGTTTTCTGAATCCAACCACTTTCCCACAGCTTCATTGCCGTCCAGTAAAGCAGGCATGCGATCGTGCATCCAAGCCAGTTTGTCCGAAGCGTCCACAGTGATAATAGAATAAGTGAACAAGGGATACTCCCCCTTAAAAAGTTCTATTTGAAATGTAGGCGGGCAAAAAATTTGTATGACGCATACCGTGCGATTGATTTCAAATATTCCAGCCATAGTTAGCAGGCGTCGACCCGTCCAGACTTTCCCACCGTTTTCGTTTTCCGGATGATCCCAGGCGATTGGCTTTCCTTGCGGGAAGTAAATAAAGTACGGCTGCTTGCCTTTCGGACCACGTTTCCACTCGTAGAACCTGCAATTCATCATATGGTCATTGTCGCCAAAAAAGCTACGCAAGTACAAATGGTGCCTCACCCATCAGCCAAAACTACGCAGCGGCGACCTTTCGATAAAGGGACCCGATACGTCTGCTTTTGCATAATATTTTCAGCTCGAGCATTGATAGTACTGTAACTGAATTTCGTTGCCTCGTTGTGATACGCTGGCAGCAACCCCCAACGCATTGGTTGGATAACCAAGTCGTCCGCTATGATGTCCTCTTCGTCGGTCTTTTCCGAACTTTCGGTGCTTCCAGTGTCGGTCTCCTTGTCACCGGCACCGACGAAGTGATGACCAGAGACCAGAATCGGACTAAAATTGTGGCTGATCGTGGATCTTTATAACACAGGGTCATCGGCACTTTTGTTGTTTGGTCTTCAACATAGGTTAGCTTAGGCTGGTATTAAACTTAGGCTTAGGTTTAGGCTGGCATATGAGTCAGGCTTAGGCTGATATTAGGCTTCAGCCAGCCTTATACCAGCCTTTACGTGGGGACCAAACGGCAAAAGCGCCGGGTTATCGAGGTTTCAAATAGCCATCACAAGCCTACGTCGCAGAGCTTATCTATCAGCTGCAAAATGGAGAGAAAATTGACGGCCTCTTTTTTGTCTAAAGACAACTCCTAAGAATTTCACGGAGGCGCAAAAAAAACGAGACTTACTTGTACACGTTAGGAGCCAGATTGTATCGCGGTGTGTAAGCATCCTTCTTTCCTGGAGCTTCACGCCATTTGACCTCGCCTTCGTACCCTCGAATCTTATTTGCCCTGCACGCTTTGCAAAGCTGCTGCGGATCCAATGTGCTGATACAAAAAACAGAGTAGATTAGTGAGAAACGAGCAAAAAATGGGCCTATTGTGTAATTTCCTACCAGGCAGTGCGACCACACATTTTGGATTCTCGAACAAAGAAATTAGAAATGATGTCGATCAAATGACTATATTATTCAGAAAAATCTTGCCGATCAGGGTTAGTATTTCCAAATTTCAACTCAACAAACTAACCCATTTTCGCGCCAAAACGACGGGAGACGATTTGGCGCGCCTAGCAGACAGCCAGAAGTGACCGCCAGATGGCGCTACCATCTAGTTTTTCTGCTATCGCCCACAAGCAGTGTCAGTATGAATTCCCCGTGTACGCTGTCGGAAACACTCGACTGCGGGTAATGAAAATGAAATATGTTTTTTATATCCTCTTTAAGATCTGTGCAATAAAGTTCCCCGTCATGAGGCAGGAAGGTGTGGCACGGCGGGTGGGTGGCACCTTATCATCCTAGACAGGTCGTAACACATGACCACCCCACAAAATTTTGACTCCTGCATGCCATGTACAGACCTATGTAGTCCGTGCCACGGTCAGTCGTGCGCGCCAACCATCCAAGGTCCAAGAAAGAACAATCAACAAGAGGTTCCGATACGCTATAGTTCTTTAACGCAATCTATTCCTTTCTGCCGTCAATAAGTCGTCATAGTGTCATGCATATCAAGAGTAAACTTGGGTGGTACCCGCATCTTCGGCTTGGGCGTTGGCTGCTTTCCACTCGCTCTTGATCACCCCATGTGCAAACAAGGTATAGTACGCGCTGTCACTTCTCGCTAGGATGTTGCTTACAAGACTGCTGGCTTCAAATCTTCTTGCTTGTCTTTTTCTCCACTCTACAATAGCCTTATCGTGCCCATTCAGTGACCAGTGCCGATGTACGCCCGCGTTGCCCCCACAACCCCTCGTATTCCTCCGCGTAGAATGTGGAGCTGCTGCAACATTGCCCGTATTCACACCATTGCCAGACGCCAGATATATAATCACTGATAAGTTAAAAATAACTGGGAACGTTTTTTACATTCCGGATCGACACTTCGTGGCTTTCGCATCTATTGGCATTCTGGCTTTGACTCAAGTTTCCAGTTCGTCAAGTACGATTTATCAGAATTGGGATGACACGGCATTCGATGAAGTCCTCATTGCACACTTGGAAGTGACTGGTTTAGCTGGCTTGATTCCACTACCAGCGGCCCTGAACCAGCTTGGATCGTCTTTGAGGGGCTTATCCATAGACAATACTCATGAGACTGTTACCTTGGACCGAGGGGACTTCAGCACTCTTCCTAATCTAACGACACTTTGGATCCGCCACACCCACATCACCAACATTGATGAGGATGCTTTCTTGGGACTGGAAGCAATACAAGAGTTGACTCTCAATGCTGCAATGCTATCTGAATTTCCCATTACGCCTCTGCGGAATCTGAAAAACCTCAAAAGTTTAAACCTGAACAATAACCTCATTTCGGCCATATCCACTAAGCAACTGTTGCTATTTCCGGCATTGGAGAGCTTATCGTTAGTTGGAAATCCATTGAATATGAGCATCGCGAATGGGGCTTTGGATCAACTTCCCCCATCACTATCTCGGCTCTATTTAGACATGGTTGGGTTGACTTCAGTGCCCCGAAGTATCTTGAAGCATCAATCGGCCTTGAGCATACTTTCCTTAGCGAGCAATCTTATCGAATCGATTGCCAAAGGTGATTTCATCGATGGCACGGGTCTTGAAGCACTTATTTTAAATAGTAATCCAATTTCGAGGATTGAAGATGGAGCGTTTTCTGATTTGACAGTATCATGGATTGATTTGAGGAGCACGAATTTATCAAGCCTTGATTTATCGATTGTTGCTGAGCAACAGACATTGACAGATTTGTACTTTGATTCCAGCGCGGCCTTGAAGGTTCTGACTGTGTCTGATATTGACAAGGTACTTGAAGTAGGGGGTCAGACAATGCCGTGGTCGCAGTGTAACCAAGCCTGGAAGGCGTAGGAGGGAGGCGGCCAACCGAAGTCGGCGGGACAAAAACTCCGACTGGAGCATGATAGTCTTGCGACTATACCTACGGCTGAAACATCAAACCGAGGGGTTGACGTCTCCCAGCCAGGGGAGAGTATCGATTACTCTCTCCCACTCGCCATGGCCTACCAAGCACGAGGGTTACAGCAGTTTAATAGGTGGATATCTTATCTGCACCTATCAGTGCACTGGTTCAGAGTACTGGTCCGCCTCTTCTAGATCACAGCTGTACACGAGACTGGAGCGAGCTCGAGGTCGAGTGACTGCTTTGATTTGCAGTTTCGACTAGGGTCTTCAAACCTCGCTGACGCTTGCGTGCGACTGATCCTGTGGCTTGAGCCTTCCTCAGGCATGCCCTAGTGAAATCCTTGGCTCGCCCTGGATAGACTAGGGGTGACGTGAGGATGGCTCAAGCCGCAGGAACAATCCTATGCAGTACGCGACACCTCGTCTTGAGCTTACTATCAGCGCACCAGAAGGGTCGCACAGACTGTCAAGTCGGGGAGCGGCTGAACATATCGGCCGTCGAATGGGTTCTGACTGACCTGAGCCCGAAGTGTACACAGAGCAGTTCAGACAAAGAACTCAAGACCAGTCCTGCACTGTTGCCCGCAAACCAAACCAGCTCGACCTCGATCTCGGTCTTGTGCCTGGCCGAGACTCACGAGAGCTAGCCCTAGAGCGAGCCTAGGATTAAACAGCGCACACAGGAGTCCAAAATTATTCTTCAGGTCCATATGTCGCAGTGGTAGAGACGCAGCAAACAGATGTGGCGCTGTCATCGTTATGAGTTATGAAATGCTTTCTGTTGAGTCTCATAGATACCGACCGACATGTCTGTCCTTCCTTCATTTCAGATTTCGCCCAACCTCACCATCGCCGTGACTTCCACTGGCCTCCAGAGAGTCGATAGTTCGATCGGTGATCTACTCGATCAGAAATCGACCTTGATCATAGACATATCGAACAATGGTAACCTGATCTGTGAAGACTACGATTGGATGGCCGAACACGCCTTATGCTCAGGCCGCTTGAGAATATGTCGAGCAACGTGTGCTAATCGACAGGACCAGCCATTAGTATCGTACCTGAGGGACCGTGTGCCCAATCCAGACTGCTCTGCCAAGATAACTAATCGTAGGTTCGGAATGTGAAGATAAGGCAGTTAGGATTGTAAATATGTAAAAGGGCGTACTGAATGCGAGGACTCGCTTGACACGGTCAAGGCGGCAGCTGATTGATGTACAGTGTATAATGAGGCCTAATTATTTTATCTGGTATGAATGCTTCGTAGGTTTGTGACACTGCGAGGTCACCTGTCCGTACAGTCTTGTTTCTGAACTAGACTCTGGGGCTATCTCAATATTCCGGAGGGGTGCTACCCAGTTCGTGGTTACTTAGCGAAAACTAGTATCCATAACAGGATGCATGTGGAGAGTCAGCGAGTCGGGTTGATGCGTGGCCTTTGGCTACGGGAGCCCGAGACTGGCTCTGGATTGTGAGTTTGTTGTATGCGGAAGCGTAAAAAGCTGCCCACTCTTATTCTTTCCTGGGCCTTAGCTCGGGAGGCCGTTTAGCTGGCGAAGGGTTAAGGACCAGTTACGGATTTGGGAAGAACCATGGGTCAGGTCAGTCTCTTCAGGATTCAAAGTCTGACGGTCGAGTCTGTCACCTAGGGACTCAGGAGCGGCAAAGAACTGTACCTGACTACCTCGGACTCGGGAATTTAGGGCATGTTAGTTTTTTGGGCGATTTGGAAGGCCGGATGAACTCGAATTCGTAGCCGTTGGCCCTAAAACTGAAGATTGTGTGTTAGAGCGAAAGTGTTTTGGATTTACTGCCCATACTGTGCGCACGGGATAAAACAAAGCAAAGAAGCAATGCTAACTTGCTGCAACTATGGAAGCTTTTTATTAATCTTGGGTCGACGGGCTTTCTGCAGGATGTTCCAAAATGACTGATACAGGTGTATTAGGTGTTGTGCCTAGGGCGAGCCTAGGATTTCACAGGGGGGAGACAGATTAGAACCCACAAGCGCGAGTATACAAGTCTTTCGCGCAGTGCCTCTCTGGCGCTGATCAGCTGGAAGTACTCCTACTGCAGCTAGACGCGTTTCGTACTACCTCCTCGTGCAGTCAGAATCGATCCGTTGCAAGAGCAGTGCTACTCGGTGTTTACATACAGTAGTGCTAGCAGCTGCTGCTAGCGGCGGGATGTTGTGAACGACTGTTACGTGCAGCAACGACGAACGGGAGAGAACGGCTGGTTGTCTACGAGCGTGTACAAAGTCACGTTCTCATTTCAGAGCAGTTGGAACACATTGGCATCTCATGATACAAGTTTGGGAAGGATGGCTGGAAATTCGGTTCGATGCAAATTACTCTCCAATTTGGGATTGCGGCTTTGCAGTTCCAGAAATGCTTCTTCTTCCACGGCTAAGGAAGCAGTGGTGGAAAGAAGTGAGGTGAGTTTGCTTTGGGACAGCAAGAGAAGAAGCGCTGGGGTTTCATGGGAGCAATCTGAGGTCTCTTTAGATGAATCGCTTCATCCTCGATTGCATGGCCAAGGTGAAGGCTGATCGCAATCACGCTTCCCAGCTGGCAGATGTGCTTTTGGAGGCGGATTATCGAGGTCACTACAGTCACGGGCTTAACAGATTAGGTAAGTGTCTTTGCTGCTTCTTCCTGCAACCAGCTGCCAAGCAGGTATTGCAGGTATGTACATCAACGATATCAGAAGTGGCATGTGCGCCGCCTCTGGCAAACCATCCATTCTAAAAGAGAAAACAGCAACGGCCTGGGTCGATGGCAATAACTTGCTTGGCCCTGTGGTTGGAAATTTCTCTATGCAAATCGCGATCAAGAAGGCCAAGGAGAGCGGTGTCGGTTGGGTTGTGGCGAAAGGTAGGAGAACTGATGGGTGACTTGGAAATGTGATATGAGAAGGAGATATGTTTAAGGTTCCAATCACTATGGGATCGCTGGCTGGTACTCAATGACTGCCCAGAAAAATGGTTTGCTGGTGGGTGTTTCTTGCTTGTTTGTAAAGGCACTAGCATTTGTAGAGGCTCTACAAGAGGGCCTCTGCACGGCGCCGACACTGGGCATCCCCCCGAGATCTGTTGCATAAGATTTGTCTTGCACGGGCTAGGAGCGTCTAAAAGGCTCTGTTGATCGATTCTCACTTCTAATTGCTCCTAAAAACAGATTTATGCAAAAGACTCAGGTCGGACCTCGGTGGACTAGTCTGACTGTGAGCTTCGCGAAGCAAAAAATCATTTCTCCTTGTACTAGGGGCCTGGTGAATTCTGATGCGCTTTCTTCGATGCCCCATGTACAAAACATTTTAAAGATAAAGGAGCATAACCTTCTCCATGATCAAAAGCAATGATCAGAATGAAAACCATGAGCCCCCGAGCGGGAATCGATCTTGCGCCATCGTGGTATCAGGTCCTGATAGTGTAACAGTGGTAGTACACTATATCGGCAACTGAAGATTAATCTCAGGGTGCACGTTCGATTCCAGCTGGGTCATGTTTTTTATTCTATTTTTTTCAATCTGACTTTGAGCTATTTTATTCATCTAAAATTGTCATTTTTGTTTAGGGCTTATCATTTACGAACACGTCCCCTTTGGTGTATCCGACTAGAGCTGGCAAGGTAGAGCTGTTGACGAGCTTGGGATGAGGTCGGATATCTAATAAGTGCTGCATAGGTTTGTCTGGGCACAAATCCCCTGACACTTGCAGCACCAGCAAAAGGCAATGACGGGTTTGTTCTGGATATGGCCACCACTACAGTTGCTGTGGGCAAAATCGAACTAGCGGACCGAAAGGGTGAACCGATTCCTCGTGGGTGGGCTGCCGATGGTCAAGGCAAGGTAAGTTTTATGCTCTGAGCTATGCGCCGTCCACGATGGTGCTTTCAGGAAACTACCAATCCGAAAGAGGTTCTAACGCACGGTGGTCTGCTACCTCTGGGTGGAACGGAAATCTCTGGTTAGTGCCTGGGGTTAAACTTATCACAGCGACGAAACTTAGGTTTTCCAGGCGGCTACAAGGGCTACGGGCTTGGAGCCTTGGTCGAAATATTTTGTGGCATTCTTGGTGACGGTGCCTGGGGACCGCATGTGCGCAAGTGGCTCACTGCTGACCGGCCAGCAAACCTTGGTCAATGTTTCGCTGCCATCGATCCAGATGCGTTCGCCCCTAATTTCCGAGAAAGGCTCCAAGCTCTAATCGATATACTTCGATCTTTGCCACTGGTATGATATGCATAGCTGGGTGGCATTAGAATGTGTACTTTTTCGTCGTTATTAGAACTGAAGGTTCTTACAACGACGAAGCTGTAACCCTCGCGCCTGGTAGACCATGGCGAGTGGGAGAGAGTAATCGATACTCTCCCCTGGCTGGGAAACGTCAACCCCTCGGGTTGATGTTTCAGCCGTAGGTGTATTCGCAAGACTATCATGCTCCAGTCGGAGTTTTTGTCCCGCTAACGTCGGTCGGCCGCCTCCCTCCTACGCCTGTTTCGCTTGATTGCAAAGCCTGAGAATGTTTCGAGCACCAGCCGATTTACCTTGTGGCGGCTACTCCATTCTCCAGCTTTCTTGCACTGGCTACATCTTGTGTTTGTTTCTAGGCTGAACATGAAACAAAGAAAGTGCTGGTAGCCGGTGATCCGGAACGCGAGCACATGAAACTGTGCGATGATGCCGGTGGTATCCCTTACCATGCTAATCAAATTGCATTTGCGGTAGGCATAATTGTGCCCTGACCACATTCCCCTCTTATCTATTTTTATTTCAGGACAAGCTGGCTCAAGAATTAGGGGTCAAGGCACCATTTGCGAAACATGCTAAAGTGTGAACTGTTAATTGTCAGGGTGTGATCTGTGATGGTGCTCTGCTGGATCAACAAGGAGCAGGTTCGGGATGCATCTTCAGTGTTCTTAGGTTAGTCTGGTTACGCCGAACAATGAATGTGCTTCATGTTCTCTTATTTGCGCATCTGTAAGAAACAGTGCGGCATAATTGGTTGCTCAAATCTTTTTATGCGTCGTCACTGGCGGGCGACATCGCTATGCTCCAGGGTGATAAGGGTGGACAAAAGTGCTCAACGCATCTTATACGCCGTTGCTGGACTGAACAGTTTACCTTGATACCTCCACAAGTCAATTTTATGCAAAAAGTTTGGTAGACTTACTCTTACGCTAGCATCAGAAGTTATCCTAGTCGGTCTCATGGGTATAAAGTGGTTCAAAAAATCCCGAAATGCTTTGCCAGCACTATAGCCACTGTTCATATTTGACGCATATACCGTAGTAGGAAGGCCTTTAGCGCGCGCCCGAACACTTTTACTATAATTTGATGTTACATCACTTCGGCCAGCAACTAATGATTGTATCTTTACCTGCGAAGTGAACTTTACACTTCACGCCACATAGTTTTTGTTCTGGGACGCGCAAGCATTACGGGACTCGTCTTGGCAGTGATCGGTTCTGCTAGTGGTGATTCATCCGACAAGAATGCCCGGTAAACGTCATGGACTCGGAAACGTGAAACTGAACGATGATCGACCGCATCCTCGAACTGAGGTCAAGCTGCAGTCAGTTCAAACCACTGCATCGTTTCGCCAGAATTTGTACTCGTCATCCAAACGCACAAAGGAAACGAAGCGAGAAGCCGAACCGACGTTGCCGAGTCCGAAATCAGCTACTCTTTACGAGCACTGTTCCCCGGCCGCACTCTCGAAGAAGACGCTGCCCGGCATACCATTCAAAATGGCCAAGACCTTGCCATCGTTGCCGAGTACTGCGCCCATCGTCGCAGCGGAACCGGATAGGAGCACTCGGATACTGCCAGCACCGAACGAGTATCGCCGATCGCCGCCAAAGAACAAGAACCAACCGCCCAGTCGGGGCAAGCAATGCCGAACCAAAGGGCGTAAACATCATTCCGATGGACGAGGGCACAAACGATCGAAGAGTAGTCGTCGAGGGCGCAGTAAGCATTGGTTCGTCCAGCACCGATTATTATTCCTAGGCTGTACCATCTTCGTCGCACTCGTTTTGGCCATCTGCATCGGTGCTATTGTTGCATTGTACCTGTCAAAAAGAGAGACAGCGACCAAAACGACGACCAAGTACACAGGCGAGCGTGTAAGCTCGATCTACGAAGCCTTATGCGTCGATCGAAAGAAAACGGCAGGAGAATTCGACGATTGCAGCATGGGTGTCGCACCTAGCGTGTCAACTTGCCAAACTGGAGCCAAGTGCACACGGCTCGCTTACGAACTAAAAGTGGCCAAAGGACCATCTTGGACGATACGTGATATTACACGCTCGAGTTTGATTTCTGTCAGTTCCGATCACTCGCATTTATGCCGAGTCATCCACGAAGGTCATCCTCGACTAGGCGTGTGTTCTCAAAATGGCCAGTGCAATCAGATCTATGAAGGAGCCGATGATCCGAGCTGGTACGAGAATGGAACTTGGATGGATAACTGTGACGAGTGGAGTCCATGCTTGCGTGTCGTCAACGAGAACCCGCTACGATCATTGGACGATGTGGAGACGACGGCCAAGGTCACTCGAGAAGAATGCAAGTCAACGAAGCAAATCGATCGATATTGTAATCACTCCGAAGTGGGGGCTGTAGTTTGGCTCCAACATCTTCGATGTAAGGTTGGCAGGAAACGAAACACTGCTATGCCATGCACAGGTGCTTATGTGTCTCATTTTTTCTTTAATTCAAAGACCTAATTTGAATTTAGGCTTTCCATTCCAACTTTGGTTATGCGCATCGTGTAACCAGAAGAGTTACAGCTCCGAGCCCCTTTGTCCATTCGGATACAAGAGAAAGACGGCTGATGGCTGCGCGTACATGTGCAACGGTGACCACGCATGGGAAAGAATGCCGTCCGGAACCAAGTGCAGTCTTGGCACTAATTCGACCGTTCAACGGTATTGCTACATGGGCGTGTGTATGGAGGTCAAGATGGTCTATGATACGAAGTCGATAATGGACAAAGAACAGTGCAAAAGGAAAAGAGCTGAAGATTTCGAGCTGTATAATCCGTGACTGCAGTGCTTTCTGTGCCATCTTGTACCTACTGACATGACTGCTAGTGTTGCATGTTGGGAAAATTGCTTATTTGGTTGCCTAGGCTGGCCGCATCATAGACGGAGTAGCCTCAGTTGGCGCATATGCACAAACAGCCTTCATTGTTCGATGAGCAGTCCAGAAGAGACAGAAACACATCAGCATCCGGCGGCGAACAATAAGTGCCTGGCGTATTTTGAGACCACCCGTTCCCCAGCGGATGGTATCGCGACCACGCATCAGCTGCCTCTTGAAATCCAATATGGAAGTATGGCTGTCCATTCGGTACCATATGGATCCACAATAAGAGCCCATGGAAAACGGTATCTTGGCGCCAGTTTCCTTTTAGGTATTTTTACTCATCCTAGTCGTTTCAGGAGAGTCTTCTTTGGCCCTTTTCCCGCGGGCCTAGGGGCTTATTATTGGACATTATCTTGCCAACGACTAGAGTCAACTTTGAATGCACTGCTCAATAACGCTCCGCGATAGTCGCACCCCGCGATGTCGGTTACCCCGCTAGGTAACCTTTCTCAGGAAGAGTTCTGTGAGCAGAGCCGGGTCCAAGATTCGAGAGCTGCACCTCACTCTACTGCATTCTCTGATAGCTAGATTAAGCCCAGGCCGACCACTTTCCATCTCTGCCAAGCAAACCGTGACAAACATCTGTCTCTGGAGATATGTACTCGATGGTGTGGGTGAAGCTCCAACTACACCACCGAGATGGCTCATTACCAATCCCATTAGGCACTTCATTATACTGATTCTACTTTTCGAGTCATCTGAGCAAGTCATTGTAAATCAGAAAATTCTCAAATCAAGTGTCACAGCATCGCAGGACAGACTCCATTGCAATCACGGATGCACGATAGTAAATGCACAACACGTATCGAATCAAGACATCTGACAGTCCCAATCACTCGTCACAGGGCTTTGGTATTCTGATGGCGGCTGGACTCGAGGAACACTTCCCATTCCAGCTGGTCACCATCCTTCTCCGGCTTCTTCCTACGCTCCTCCAACTTGCGCAAGGCTCGTTCCAGCAAGGCGTAGTCGGGATCTGACGAGTAGCTTAGCGTCGACAGGTGAGCGTGCAATTCGAGGAACTCGAGTGGGCACCCGTTCATCAGGTCTTCGGGATGACTGTTCATGGCCTCCTTCATGGCCCCTACGCGTTTGATCTGATCTCTCAACGGTAGCGAGCGAGCCTGCAAAGAAAAACTGATCGTGAGTTGAAACATGTTTGAATGGATGAAAGATCAGCGTGGACTTACCGCTATCATTTCCTCCTCCCAAGGCAGTTGGCTGACCGTCAACTCGATGATGACGTAGAGCCAGGACCACAGGTCGTCCGCCCTCGATGTCTCCTCGTTTCGGTGGCACGATATCGAAGCGTAGCGCATCGTGCCTCGGAAGCCTGCTCGTTCGCGGGGTCGTCGCAGGCGGCCGTCGTCGTGCCTGTACTGCCGACACAGTCCGAAGTCAAGCAGATACAGTTCGCGGTACTTGGGTGGTCGACCGATGGCCAGATTCGGGGGTTTGATGTCACGGTGGAGATAGCTGAAAGCGAATGGAACATTACGCAGGTTAGAAAACGCTGCCGAGTCTTACTTGATTTCGTGCATCTCCTTCAGTCCCAGCAGGCTCTCGATCGCCACGTGCGCCACCGACCTCGGCTTGAACTTGCCTTTGCTCTTTCGTTTGAGATCGTTGAGATTGGGGCCCACCAACGACGTGACCATGTAGTGCACCCGATCCGTCTTTCCGGCAGCCACGAACTTTGTGAAGTGCTTCGACGACTTGTCTCGCAATCGACGCAGAATGTTAACGTCCATTTTGAGGACCTGCTCGTGAGAGGGTGCCTTTGTCGATTCCACCTGGAAACTTCAACTTATGCTAGCAAATCCCAACAGGGCAAAAGTCTCGGCTTACCTTCATAGCGTAGGTCTCGGCTGCCCCGGCCTTCACGTCCTTCACTTCGTATACGGCGCCGAAACCCCCTTCGCCCAGAACACGAACCACCTGCCATCGATTGTCCACAGTCTCGTTAAGCGCGATAAATCGATCCGGGTCTCGAACCTCTTTCTGTCGGGTCGTCGCCATCCTCCTTGCTCACCAAACCGCCGCACGACCTCACTCCACGCTGCGAGTTGACAGACTGGACTGAAGGTGGAATGGATGTTACATTCATACCATCAGCGAGCTTCGAAATGACAGTGCCAAGTGGTGTAAAGGAGACAGAGCGTAATGGCGGCTGGTCAGTCCACTTGCGTGCGCGTCGGTGTGCGGTCGTTCGTTTGCTCGTCTCTGCACGTTCAAGATGGAAGGAAACTCGGAGAACCGCAAGGATAAGGACCGTTATCTGAAACTTGACTTGGTGCCGAAGAATTTCAGCCCAGTGGTCGAGGACGAATCGAATGCATTTCGATCGTTGGACGAACTATCGGATTCGGAGGAAGAGGTGGGCGACTTCTTGAAAAAGACGGCGGCGCCAGTGGCCGAAAAGCTGATTCCAGAAGTTCAAGACGAGTCGGATGCGTTTCGATCCGTTGGACCCGAATCGGAGGATGACGAAGAAGAACTGACGAAAGAGCAGAATCAAGTCGAGGTGAAATCGAAAGAGGGAAAGGTCTCCCAGCCGGATTCGACGTCATCGGCCATCACTTTCCCTGGCATCGTCGAGCCACATTCTCCCGCACCATTGACAGTTTCCGAACTGTCGTCTGGTAAGAACCCGATCGTCGAATGCGGGTGCTGCAAGTGTTGCAAGTACCACGAAGAGGCGGAGAAAATGGAAGCGAACGAGGAGCCTCGTCGGGCGAGCGAAAGTAAGAAAGAACGGCGATCTAAGCAATCCAAGCGGCCGAGTCGACGACGCAAGAAATCGTCACAAAACGATCCCCGATTTCGCCCAAGTCAGATCATGTGGAATTTCCTCGATAATTTGGTGCCTGAAGACAGCAACGACGTTCGTGTGGCCGCTGTGTGTTCCAGTTTGGTCAGTGCCTTTGCTGCAGCGGGCCTCTTGGGCAGCGAACCAAGCCAAACCCAGGAAACGGAAGGGGAATCAAAAGAAGAGACGGAAGAATGAAGGACGTGATGGCAAGTGACTGACCTGTATTTCAGATCTGATGCGTACCTTCTCGCTGGTCAACTGTTGTAGTGTGCGCTTTATCTAACTGGAAAGAATAATCTATCCACCTGCTCATCTATCGCAGAGATAAAAGGCTTGACCAAACGGCAGTAAAACGCAATGGTCAGTGTCACATCTGCAAAACATCTGCTGTCGCATTTCGGTCTGGACAAGGTGCCGCAACCAACGAGTAAGTAGCCTCCTCTCCTGGAGGTCCCTTCGTCCTGCCACATCTACTTGCGCCCATCATAACCTTCACCACATTAGGTTTCTGGCGCTACATTTGCCTGGAACGCGAACTTTATGCTGCACCGATTCTGAACCCGCTAAGCCCAGAGCAGCACTGTTCGAAGAAAGTCTGACATTGAACGGGCGATGTCTGATCGCGAGTTCGACATGGAAAAAGCCGTGGGAGTCGGCCAAAGGGGTCTCGATCAGATTCGAAGCACCTACTTTTCGATCCGAGGTGCAGCAGTACTACTAAGCCATCAGGGCCCAGATTGCTCACTCCGCGACGCAGAGGACCTGAACATGGTTTCCAGGCGAACTTTCTTCCGCGCATCCTCCAGGGCCGTAGTGCTGACCGGTTTGCAGCAAGGCTAGCATTGGAGAACGGCCCGGCCCCATGGGCGGTGCTGCAAAGCCAGAGTCAACAATGCCCGCTCCAAGTGTGACCGATGAGATAATGGAATTCAGCAACTTCTTATGGCCAGCCAGCAACGTGACCTCTTGGACAGCTGAGTCCCTGCTGCTAAGGAGACATGTAGGTGCTGTAGATCAGGCCCAATCACCACCGTGCGTAATGCGCGTTTGCTGTATTAGAAAACACTTTTCAGCAGCTTTTCCAAGCATACTAACGAAGTGAGGGAGGCCACTCAAAGTTTAAATGGGGGAGGGATACGTGCGCAATTAATTTAATGCGTGAGGTCTAGTTGTGACCTCTTCCAAAGCTGCTTAGATTTTTTCTGGTAAAAAAAGGTAAATAACAATTTGCTACCTAGTTAGCTTTACTGTAACCATCTATTTAGCTCTTTGCTGTCTTAAAAATTTTACGCGAGCACGCTGTGTTCTTGGAAATCAAAAAAGAATTAACATTTTTGCGCCTACCTTTTTGTTTTTCAGACCATCATGTCCACGTTTCGGCAGTTCGGGAAACGAGTCACGCGTTTGGCATCGTTTGCCGTCAATAAGTTGACGTCTACTCATGGTATTCTCGGTCGAGTCATTTCGGGCATTGTTCGATCGACCGGTTGGCCGGCGGGTTCGATTATTCTTCGTCGCCCGCCACCCTCAATGGCTCATCGCCACTTGTTGGTGAAAGCCATTCGCTCAGGTGTTCAACGATCAACGACCAGTTTATGGCATCGTACTTTGTTGGGTCGTGTTATTGGAAACAGTGTTCGAACTAATTCACGAGCGGCATTTTTGGCACCGTGGCTTCGGGGTAGTATTCGAAATCAGCGGCTCAGCCATCATCGAATCAGCTTATCAGCTGCCTTGGCTGGGTTTGCATTAGCGAATAAGGATGTGGGACTCGATAGTGCTTTCGAACGTGTCCGGGTAATCTCTGTTTTATCCATGTGTTTCAAGTTGCTGAATAAGTTTTTTTTTCAGGATTTGTTCAAAAATCACAGCCGAATTCGAACGAATGAAGAATGGCCGAAAAGTTTGGATGGATACGATATTGGGTTTTGGATGGCTCAAGGATGTAATGGGGTAATTTATGAAGCTCGAGTACCAGAGGAGAAAGATGAATTGGCAGTACCAGGTGATTTTGCTTGAAATTTTTATGTTTCGTGATTTTTAGTGTTTTTTTGCAGGTCCTTCGGGCTTTGCGGAGATGGAGAATCTTTCGAACATGGACAAAGACGATGCTGAGGTGGCATCGTTTTCGCCTGCTTTTACTGACCATGAATATGAGCGCTGGTTAACAAGAAAAGAAAAATACCCGCTGGCCATCAAACTATGCTTCAATTTCGAATTCACAAAAAGTGCTGATCGAATTTTGCGAACAATGGATCGAGAACGTGAATTAGTTCCTGCAACATCCAGGGATATCCAAGGATTGCTTAAATGGTGAGTAATTTTTAAATATTTACGGGACTTAATGAACAGGATGAGGCGTTTAGGAATCGTCCAATCCCGCATTCTCATCCAAATATCGTGGACTTGAAAACCGCTTTCATCGACGAGATTCGGCCATTACCTTTCGCAGAAGAAAAGTGGTCCGCCGCATTGTCCCTTGGTTTGGGTGGCCAGACATTGTACATGGTCATGAAAAGGTAACAAAAATGCTGTCTTGTTTGTCGCGCTCTTCTACAAACATCTGATCCAGTCGTCTTCCCGTGCAGGTACTCAATGACTCTCCGCCAGTACATTTTACTGCACAAGTACAGCTATCGTACAGCTCGATTATTATTCGGCCAGCTATTGGAGGCGATCACGTATTTGGTTTCCTGCCAAATTGCTCATCGCGATATGAAATCCAATAACATTCTGGTCGATTTTGATCGTCCGGACGAACCTCCTCGATTGGTGTTGGCGGATTTCGGTTCTTGCTTGTCGAATGGCGATTTAAGGCTGCCTTATCCTCGTGATGGCGTGGATTTGGGTGGAAACTGCGCTCTGCGAGCACCCGAGGTATTTACTTTTTTACTATGCTGTAGTCAGGAGCAGGACTTTGCCAAACTGGAAGATTGAAAAGCGGTTATTAAACGCTTTCGTCTTCACATTCTTTCTTGTTCTTGGATGACCTTGGACTTTGCTCATTCCGCACATCCGAAAGTATGTTTAGAAAATACTCTCTAAACGGCATTTTTCTTGTTTTACTTTAGGTGGTGTGCGCCGCGCCTGGTTTGGATTCGTACGTGGATTTTAGCAAAGCAGATTTGTGGGCTGCGGGAACGTTGGCATACGAAATATTCACACGCGATAACCCTTTTTATTATCCACCGCCCGTTGGATTGTCGAATGTTACTTACAGCGAAGAGGAATTGACGCCTTTGCCAAGTCAAATCCCCATCATGGTCCGTCGCCTGGTTTGCCAGTTGCTGAAGCGCGATCCGGATGAGGTTAGTAGAGAGGCAAGAGGGTCTTACTGTTAGTGCAACGTGAACATTTAGTGGGTGGTCAGACAAGGCTTCGCAGGACAATGCCAATATAGGCTTGTAGAAGTGGGCAGTCCCCTAGGGTTAATCGACCTGCGTGCTGCCCCCACTCATAGCAGGCAACTTGGTGTCAGAGAGATGATAAAAGGACCAACTTATTTTGGTTTGATCATCTCCTTGTTCCTCTTATTAGGAGAAAAAATGAGACAGAAAACAGGTTTCAAATCAAAAATGACTGGAATGTAAATTTTGTGTGTGCAAGCCCATCAGGAGCTAAACCTTGCCCAAGGAAGTTCCAGTCTCGTCTTCTATGGGTCTAGCTTCTGGTATGGTATGTTAGTTCTAATATTGTTTTAGAGACCGACAGCAGCAGTTGCCGCCAATGTCGTCGCCTTGTCCCTGTTTCGTATGCAATTCTTACACGATTTTCTTGATCAGTTCAATTTATTTCAAGCGGGTAACAATGGTGATATCATCGAAGGATTTCTTACTTGGAAATTCGCCTTGATCAATGTAGCAAATCTGTACGCTGCGGAGACCATATTGGGTAAATGCATAGTGAATGGCAAACTCAAGGACTCGTCCGAAAGATGGAGATTAAGCAAAACCGAAGAGCAGCTGAGAATGACTTTTTTAAGTCGTCTTGATTCGAATTCTTTGGTCGATGCTTTGCAATTTTTTGTGAAAGGTTAAGCATGTTTGTATTTTACGACAGGTCAACTAGTGCTAACGATAGTATATGCCCTAGGTACAAAATTTTTATTTTGATAGTTTTCTTGTGTACAGGATGAGAATAGTAAACCTTTGGGACCGTATCTGGGTGACTTTGATGAAACGGAGGTGCTGGCCTTGATTATCTTTGATGAATCATGGCATTGAACTGTTAGGAATGTAGGTGTCTGTTTCAAGGATTAATTCATGGCGGCGCCTCGACTACATTTAGCCCGTGTTGCATCAAGAACAGGAGCTTCAGAAGACGAAGGTGAGTCAGGCTTGGTGACTGGGAATGAGGCGAGTGTTCTGATGAATGATGATGATTGCTGGACTGTGCATGCGTGCTGTATGTACTATAATGGTGATGATTTAGAAAGGAAGCTTATTTACTTTCTGCTTGGTGGAAGGTGGGTATATTTCAAGCCAGCGTTGAGGGGGGTGTTTCTGTTCTGTAGAAGGTATGGTTCGCCAGCTAGACGAGTGGGCGTTCGCATGTTTTTTGACTGGTCTTGTGCGTTGCAGACATTTTCTCATGCCTTTTTTGAAACGCTAACAGAATCATAGGCGGTGTTTCCCCGTGTGAACACCTCGTTAAAGCTGCGAGTGCGTCTTTCACGTTCTCAAATTCGTTTTCAGAAGTCGAAGTTCTTCATAGTGGCGTTCATGACGATGAAGTAGACAATGGACATGCCTCTTCATTGGGCGACGAGAAGCGGAAATCCTGTGACGAAGCGAGGCTAGGGATCACGCCCGACCAGCCGTCGGAACGGACCTTGACGGGAAGCGACGAGTTGCGTACAAGTTCTACTGATCGCCGATCAGAAACATCGACGCCAGAAGCGGACACATCGGAAGCCATTATGGCTGCTCTGTATTCAAGCACAACGTCGGAAGCGGTGCCGGATCATCAAGAGGCGTCTGGCCGATTACAAGATCGAGGGGCAGGAAATAATACGAGTGCCGCAAGGACGCGGGAACCGACTGGTGGTCGCGTTTCAAGCGGTCATGGAGCACCGCTCAGCTCAACACCAACTGACAATGAGGCAGCGCAGCCTGGACCAGAAAGGTGAGTTAGTTTTTTGTTGCATGGAGGAGAGGGATTTGGGTTTGTTAGGGCGTGGACTACCCGCAGATCTCCGTCTCTTATGAAGTCACGTCGGTCTAAATCACAGCTTTCCTTAGACTCGTTCCATCGTCGGCAGAGATCTATTGGAATGCGGAAGAAATGAAACGAGCTTTGCGGTTTTTCTTTCTGAACCCACTGGAGAAATATCGCACTACAAAAAGATTCCCGTGGAAATTGGCATTGCAAGTGGTCAAGATCTTTATTGTTACCACTCAAGTACGTTCTCATTCTTTTTTACAGGAACTGAGTAGGAACCATACTTTATTACCTTTCAGCTGATCATTTTCGGCGATCTGCGTATGGGTCACGCTACGTTCTCGTCGAACACACAGATGGCATTGCGGCACTTATTTTTGGCCAACTGGACTGGCGACAGAGATCTGCTGATCTATCCGCCCGCTCAACCACCATTTTCGATTTATGAGATTGGGGATTTCTATTCGCATTTGACATATGCGGTCAAAAAGGTGGGTTTCTATTTGCTGGCCCGTTTTGTCCATTGCAGACTGTGCTAATGTTTTAGTACTATATCTTACCAAACGTTTCCGTTGCCACGTTGGTCTATGATTGTCATTTCAATCGACCACATTTGGACTCTGAATTGAGTCCTTTGACGGCTTGTGTCGCGCCTCCTATGCGTTTGTGCGTTGAGCAACTTCAAGCGGCCGAGAGCCACTTGGCTAATCATACCTATCATTACGATATGCATACTATAACAAGTATGTAGCAGAGGATGAGTTGGGTGCATGTTTGGCAGTCAGTATGGTTCTCTTTTAGACTGCATCGAAGTGAACTTGAACGAGAGCCAGTGGGATTCGCCATCGTTCTCAATCAAAGATTATTTGGCTGACAACAATATAACCATACACAGGCAGAAGTAAGTGTCATTAAAAAGTTTCAAGGGGCTTGTCCAATTAGCTGGATTTCAGGTTTGTGAAAACTATTTTAACCTTGAACTTGAAGACAATTCATTTGAAACGATTGCAACCAGCCGATGAGCCCGACTGCTTCCATTTGGCGGTTGATATCATTTATGATAATTCGGGGCACACTGGCGAGATTTTGGTAGCTTTAAATACGATAGAGAGCTACATGAAATGCGAAGGAAGCGTCGAGTATCCGAGTAAGAAGAAGATGTAGTTTATAGTTTGTTTGGCTGGACTTGTGTATTGTTTCAGCGTACAATGTGGCCATGTCTGTTCTGGTAGCCCTCTTGGACACGACCGTATTGGGTGTGTGTATCGCTTCAATGGTCCTGTGCTTGCGAGCGGTTGTTCGAGCTCGTAGGCTGTACCACGTAAGCGTTACTTTTTGGAGGGCGCTCTATGTAGTGTGTTGGTTGGGTGTTTAACTGTCTATCATTTTAGAGAACTCATTGCTTCTTCAACTTCCATTACGGCCACGATCTGACCCGGGATGATGCCTTAAAATTCGTGAATTTTTGGTACCTTATGATTTTAGTGAATGACGTTTTCCTGATTTTGGGAACCATATTTAAATTAACCATCGAATACCAGGTGAGTTAAGGAGCATTTGTGATGCGGTGGAGGCAGGAGTGGTGAATTTCAAATTTCTGTTTTAGCATTTTGATTCATCTCTGTTCACAGCCACAGGAATGCTGTTAGGCGTCGGCACATTGATCGTATGGGCTGGGGTTTTGCGCTATCTGGCCTTTTTCCCGAAATACAACGTACTTATAATCACGTTGAAACGATCGCTGCCGAATGTTCTCCGATTTATGGCCTGTGCTGGTTTGCTGTACGCTGGATTTGTATTTTGCGGCTGGGTCGTCTTAGGCCCTTATCACATGAAGGTGAGGATGTAAGTTTCGATAGCAGAGGAGATATTTGACGATGATTCTTTTTAGTTCCGAACACTCATGATGACCTCGGAATGCTTGTTCGCTCTTCTGAACGGGGATGACATGTTCGCTACATTTTCAACCACGTCCACAGCCAGTTCTGCTGTACTGTGGTTTGGCCGGCTGTACCTGTACGCCTTCATCTCCCTGTTCACGTACGTGGTGTTGTCGCTGTTCATATCGATCATTATGGAAGCCTATGAGGTTATGAAGGTAAGTGGAGCAATTCAGGTGTGGATGGCATCATCTACTGGGGTTGGTTTGTCTTATAGGATCGACAGCAGTATGAGCAAGACGCACAATCGGAGCTGGATACGTTTATCGGAGTGGCGCAGTTCAACGGCGATATGAGCGCTGCAGCGGGCGCGGTTCGAGGCTCGATGCTGGGTGAAAGCCCATCGCCAACTAGTGGCTATCTGCCTCGTGTACGAAGGCGCTTGTCACGGCAAAGGTAAGCTAACCCTACTATATGCTAAGCTAGTTTATCCGAGGGAGTCACCTTGATCGTTTTGCGACCATGCCTGACAACTCCTGGATGAACTTTTTTTAGAAGCAATCATACCGACGATCCTCAACATGCTTACGTACGATTTGAGGACGAGCCAGTCATAATTGGTGGTCAAGCTGCTTCTGTATCCACTCCTTCTCACGCTTGAGTTCGTTCTCGTCATGCGAATTTGTACAAGTGGTTCTTCATTTTATGCCGGTAGTGGTACAATAAATTGTAGCAAATTGGTATGTTACACTTTTCCTCGTGTGTATTTGACACGATTTACATGCGTGATTCCCATTGTTTTCATGCATTTTGTACGTAACCTGTGTATTTCCATACTGTGACTTGTTGCATGTCCTTTCGGTGTTCAGATTCTATGTGTACGGTGAAGTAAACGGCTGTTCAAACTGTACGACACCGGTTGAAACGAAGGTGTGACTAGAATCATAAAAGCACCTGCCTGCTTGGAAGTCTGTACACCTGTCGATAGGAGTTGGCAGAAGAGGTCTGCCTATTATTGAATACTCCTACGAAAGAGATACGGAAACTAGATTCTGTGTATAGCATCTGGGGTGGGATGAAATTAGATACAACGTAAAACTAGTTGAGCATCAGCACTACTTTAGAATTTTACCTGCGTTGGGACTGAGCCAGTGTGTATTTTGGCGGATGTGAACAGCAGGCGTAAAAATGCCGATCTTTGCACCTGTAATTACCAAATCGCGTGTGCTACCTGGCCCTGAGAAAATCCATGCCTCAATATTGGTGGATGAAAATGAGATTGTGCAATGTCCCGCTCCGAATGTTAACACCTTTTACGATATTATCAGTCGTGGAAAGGCGTCGGCAAATGGAGGACCGTGTTTAGGATACAGAAAAGGCCCGAAGCAAGGATATGTGTGGATGACTTACGACCAGGTGTTTGATGAGGCATTGGCATTGGCGAATGGATTAATCCAACTGGGGTTGGAGGCAGGTGAGTGGGTACATTTTGTAGAGACTCGACTGGCAATCGATACTCTGCACGGAGCCGGCAGCTGGGAGCGTCACCCGTCAGGGTGACGTTTCAGCCATGTACTATATAGGTTAGAAGACTTGGCAGGCTGGCCGGCGTTTCTGGCGTGGCGCGAAATCTCCATCGGTCACTCTCTTCAGCAGTGCGCCCCCAGACTCATTACATTGGTGCGTCAGCGGACCCGGCCTGTCCCAGGGAATCCCCAGGCGGTGTCCGAATCCCCCGGCGGTGTCCAAGGGAATCCCCGCTTTAAATAACATACTCTAACATAACTAACATAACATTATACACTATTGCATTTGCGGGTCTTTTGCACTATGTCCCCCCCAATAGGCTTCGGCTTCGGCTATGATAGGCTGGATTTAGGCTTACGATTAGTCTTAGCCTTAGGCTTAGGCTAGGATGGACTGGACTTAGGAGATTGGGGGACAAACTGCAAGAGCACCCCATTTGCAATGTGGGATGGGGGAGGGGCGGCGGCGCAGTTATGATGGACCTCCCGGGGATTCCCTGGGACCTCCCTGGAACAAAAAAACGAGGCTGGGAAATCAGACGAAGTTCCCAAGGACGTCCCTAGGAATCCCAGGGACCTCCGGGGGGCTCCGTAGGACACCTCCCGGAGATTCCGTGAGATCTCGCTGGGACAAAGAACGAGGCTGGGAAATCAGACGAAGCTCCGACGGAAGTCCCAAGGAATTCCAGGGACCTCCCAGGGATTCCCTGGGTCACCTCCATGACTGATTATTTATCAAGCGTATCCTTTAAGCATTTTTCATCATGTTATAGGAGTTCCGTTTTGTGGACTCGCCCTCGCCTCGGCTTGTCTTTGTGCTGATTGTAGAATCGGCATCGGATTGCGTGCCCATAGATCCAGGGGACACGGTGAACACACATTTGCCTCTTTTCAGACAACAACAGCATGGTAGGCATCTATGCTATCAATAGCCCCGAATGGATGCTGGCCAATTTTGCAGCTGTGGCCAACTCCATGATATGTGTACCCATCTATCACACTTTCGATGACGACTCATTGAAACATGTTTTAAAACAGACCGAGTTGCGTGTGGTGTTCTGCGATACTGAGCAACGGTTGACCCATTTGGTTGAAATATGCAAAGCAAGTGGTCGAGGTGGAGATGGGATTAAAGTGGAGTACTTGGTACTTATGAAGCGCGAGGTCGCACTGAGCAATGAACTTCAGGAAGCAGTGCGAGAAGGAGGGATGAGTGTGTTGACATTTGATGAACTGGTCCAAAAGGGACGCGCCGAGCTTCGACCATTCCACACGCCGTCGCCTGAAGATGTGTACATGATTTGCTACACGAGTGGTACAACTGGCCATCCAAAAGGAGTTGTCTTGACCCATCGAAATTTAGTGGCGGGGGTGGCCGGCATTACTAAATATTTTGATCTTAGTGTGAAGATCAATAAAAATGATTGTATGATTTCGTTCCTGCCATTGGCGCATATCTACGAGCAGGTGATGGAGTGTGGAATGTTCGCCTGTGGTGCCAGCGTTGGCTTTTATCAAGGTGACATTATGAAGTTGGTAAGTGATGTGTGAATCGTGCTCGGCGCCAAGCTTGCGGTGCCTTTAGTATCACTGCAATTCTCTGCACAAGCGCTTAGTGCCATAGATTGGTTGCTGTCTTGCTTTCCATTAGGTCCTCCCATTTTTTAGATGGATGACGCTCAAGCTCTGCAACCGACCATTTTCCCAATCGTTCCTCGACTCCTGAACCGTCTCGTCGACCGCATAAAGAAAAACGTATCTGATAGCGGCCGCATCAAGCAAACTTTGTTTGAGTTTGCCCTCAGGCGTAAGAAGGCATTGATCGAACAGGGCGATTGGGGCAATGACTCGATTTGGGACAAAGTCGTGTTCAAGAAGATACACGCCATATTGGGTGGCCGCGTGCGTTTTATGAGCACTGGTTCAGCCCCTATCTCAGCGGACGTCATGATGTTTTCGAGGGCCGTGTTCGGAGCCGTCCTCTTGGAAGGTTACGGTCAAACTGAATGCGCAGGAGCAGCAACAATTACACTCGCTGGTGATCCAAGTGTCGGTCACGTTGGTGCGCCTGCACCAAATTCCCATGTGAAGTTGATAGACGTGCCCGAGCTGGGTTACCTAGCTTCCAATAATCAGGGCGAGGTGTGTGTGCGTGGTCCGACTGTTATGAAGGAATATTACAAGGTAAGTTATCCTGTGCATGCTTTGCACCTACTGTAGGTCCATACCAAGACGCGTCTTCATGTATTCTAGGAACCAGAGAAAACTGCCGAAACTTTAGACAAGGATGGCTGGTTGCACACTGGGGACATCGGCCGATGGACACCGGATGGATGTTTGCAGATCATCGATCGAAAGAAACAGATCTTCAAATTATCTCAAGGTGAATATGTAGCCCCAGAGAAAATAGAGAACATATATTCCAAATGCCCCTTTATCTCTCAACTCTTCGTTGACGGCAGTAGTCTGCAAAATTATCTCGTCGCAATTGTCGTACCTGATGAAACTGAAGCGAGAAAGTGGATTAAGCTTCAGACTCCTGACGGATCAACTGATAATCTGGACCTAGCCGCTCTTTGCGCTAATAATTCCCTCCGGACGCACGTCCTCTCACAAATGCACATAACAGGGAAACAAGGCGGACTGTCGAGTCTGGAGCAAGTTAAAGCCATTCATCTGCTGCCTGAGCCATTCTCGCCCGAAAACGGACTCTTGACTCCGACTATGAAGAATCGAAGACAACAGCTGCGGAAGAAGTTCTTTAACGTGGTTGAAAGCTTGTACAAGGAGACAAATGATAAAGCAAATTGAAGCTAAAGCACACAATAGTTTGATAGGTTGATCTGCAGGGATAGGTGATTATCATGGCTGTTTTTTTTAAATTAATTCGTTGGGCCTACGTGTGGCATTTCCTAGGCATTGATTCGCGCATTCATGTCCAGTTTTCTTGGCCATGCGCCCTCTATGAGTTCTTGTAGCCATGTTACCAAATCTGACCTGATAGCTATCCCTTGTTGAACCCATTTCGCAAATGGCCAAAGCGGACTAGTTAATCCAATGAAGAACAGCTTTCAGAGAAAGCTCGGGAGACGGAAACTAGTTTTTTAGCTTGCTTTAATAGGGCAAAGGACAAGGGCGGAACGAGGACGAGCGTCATTTGAGCTCTCTTGTGTTTTCCAAGTAAGGACGGAAATCTTGCGGTTGCTCAGGGTTCGATAACTGGATTGAGTGCTCGCTTCCGTTCAGGCTCATGTCAACTATCTAAAAATACATGTGTTGGTCGAGGTTTAGTAGTGGGATGGGCGAGGTAGTAGACGAGCGTGATGCACGCATTCTACAGCTCCAACTACAGACCGCAATGGAATTGGATGTACGAAAAGATCTTCCCAATAAGGTACAGTACGTGAGATGTGCAGAAACGAATGCTGTTCAAAGGAGATTCATATTTTAGGCGGTGCTTCGCATTCTTTGGGGCGATGCTGTTCTTACTTGGAGTAGGTATGTTCTTTGGAGGAGGGGCAGCCATGTTTTCGAACAAGGGAGCAGAACATAACAGTCTGCGGGATCAAGATGAGTATTACTCGCACTGGCCACAAAATCCACTGTAAGTGTGCTTTTGACTTGTCCCTGTACATAGTTTACTTTAGTTTCACCAATCATTCACATTCAAATATTTCTTTAGCTCAGTTATTCTCATTGCCTTTTCCGTGATCATAATGATATGCGGCTGTATTGGGATATCATGCGGCGTCGGAGCAGTGCAGTACCACGCCATGGCGCACCTAAGTTCGCCCATGCATTTCACAAAATGCTCTCCAAAGAAAAGCTCGCGTGATGATGTCGAAACAGCTGCATCAACATCGTCGAGGCAGGATTTGATGTGAGTTTTGCCCTGCTTTGAAACACTAGAAACTTCGAGTGGAGGAAGTCTTGGAAAGCTTTCATTGTAGAGGTGGATCAGCTTACGGGAGCACAGACAAAATGCCCTATGCCAGTCATGCACTCGTCGAAAAGTGATTGCCCTAAATGGATAGTGCTGGTTTTGATGGTAGTGTGTGACTAAATATTTTTCATAAAAACTTACTTTGTTAAGCAGGCGTAAAATATCCCGTCCACTTTTGGAGGTAAATGTGACGCAAATGCGGAAAAAAGTTATGGAATTTTTCTCCAGTAGAACAGGTAGCAGCAGGTAGGTAGGTAGCAGTTCTGCTTAAGATAAGCATTGTCTCTGCCGAAGCGCACGTGTATTCAGGGGTGCTCGGAACTTGAAAAAGCACACAAGCTGGTTGTGTGAGGAAGGTCCAAATGTGTCACAGTCAAACCTGATTGACAGCTCAGGTTCCTACGTAGGGACTGCCGTGCTAAGGATAAAGATAACCGTGCTGGTACCCCGTGTTGCAACAGGTTCAAAAACACCGCAAGGTTTTTATGTATAGAGCATCGTTTGTGTCAGCATAGAGCCGGCGAGATACTAGGAACAGCCAACATTAACTTATCTGTGCACCCCTTTGACGTCTAGTAAAAGTGCCGACCCAAGCAGACATCTGATAAGATACCGATCACAGGTGAACCAAAAGCGACTAAGCGAGAAAAAGTATAGGGAGCCAGCACAAATTATTCAGCTCTATTTTTTATTCTTGTATTATCTACTTGCAGGTACCGTGTGCTCCAACAGTATACCCTGCTGAACGCATGCGTAAGTTGCCTATGCCATGAAGTTCAGTACATCCGCCGGTGACTGGCTTGGTTAGGCTTGAACTGGCGATCTACTGCATAACTGGGCTTTGGGCGATTCAGAATACCTGCTATCCACATACCAGTTTTATGTGACGTACTAGATACCTCGCGTCTGCAAATACGAATGATGACCTAGGAGAGTTGCATTCTTATCGCGCTATCCTAGACCCCTTCAGCGCTTTTTTTAAGTTCACAGATTCTTGAACCGTCTGCATAACTGAAATTTTTAGACCAAAATATCTTCCTGCCATATCAAGCATGGCGCCCTCTATACTTTTGCATTAGACTTATCCAGTCCGTATGGATATGTCTCCGTTGTGTTCAGATATCTGTCAGTTTAAAATTGGGCACAATGATCATGTCGAAAATATAGATTTATTGCGTCACTTGTCTGCCTAAACATCCGAATCGAGACGATCAAACCCACACATCACTAATAATCTTCCAGGAGCAAGAATAGAACCGATCGAAACAAGGCGCGCGCAGAAGCTGTAACAAGTTTTCATGGACATCCAACACTTGTCTAGCGGTCAGACTAGATGCGAATATAGCCTTTGTATTGAGTGACACATGACCAAAGATCACTTAGAAGCATAGAGATCTACGGTATCGTTCGACCACGCCGGGCGATGTATAGGCACTGGAGTATAGCTGCGGCACACTCGGAAAGAATGTAAACCCATAGAGCAATGTGTTCCCACGCATACTGTTCCGATTATCACATTTAGGAAAAAATCCATTCGGGAGGCCTATGATCGATCCGAGTAGACGACTGGTCGGCAATAGACATCTAGGCTGAGTGAGCAGACTGTCAGCCCAGGTCAGTCAACCGCCTCGTCTGCTGTTCGATCTTCTGCTGTCGATGGCGCATGCGATGGTGTTGTTGCATCTGTTGAAGCACTTTCAACGAATGGTTCAGGTCGCTAACATCACGACGGCGATGTTTGGGATTATGTCTCTTGCTAATGCTCATTGACGGTGATTCCTCCAGATTTGATGTGAGATGATCATTGAGGGTACCTCGGCGTGATCGATGGGAGAATATGGGTGATGCCTCGACAGCAGTTATGACAAGAACGATAAGCAATAAGAGCAGCAACCAATTCATTCTATGGATAGTACACAGACAGGCAGTCTTGCCTTTAGGAGCGTGGCCTATACGCGGCAGCTCTGCGAAGCAGAACGATACAGACTTGACGTGTGCAGGGAGATTATATTTGTTTTCGCTACTTACTGTATCTCCACTTTCCCGCCCTGCCCTGGCGAAATTTTGGCATCAAAATAAGACAAGAAGAATGTTTAGCGTCTTTGATAAGAAACGGGCTCCCACCACGTGGTTACGCCCACGGATTTGAACTTCACAGGTCTATTGCACCTGTATGACGAGGGTCAATTTCCGTTAGACACAAGAAGCCCGAAGAACGCGAAAAAAGTTGAGTGCGTGGTTGCAAGTCGAGTGCCAATAAAATGTCATAATCATTATTCACGGCTAAAGCGCACTTTTTATATCGTCTATTCGGCTGCCAGCGGATTCGTCTCTGTCATTCATTGCTGGCTGCCAGTTGCCATAATCTATGCATTTGGCCTTGGAGAATGGGAGCGCCTCTTGGCGGGCGTGATAAGTCCAATTAGGTCAGTCCGAATAATGGGAAAGCCATTTGTCAACCAACGACTAGTCCCTGATGAGACAAAGGCTGTCGTAAGGTTATCGCCCCCCGCGTCTCAACAAACAGCATGTTCTCAACAAGTTGTGTCTACCTTTGAACTGGCAGTGACATTATTGCTCCAGACAGCGGTTTTTCAGGTGAACTTGACGACAATCTTTCTCAACCCGGCTTGATAGATGCGACCGAGTTTACCGCATAGCTTGTTTGCACGTCGGAGTGTTTATCGGGCTCGTAGCAGTGCCATTGCGATACTCGCACAGCATACCAGTTAGTCATCAGTACTAGCTATATCGACTAGACAGCCACTAACATAAGGATACACAAATTTGATAACATTTTATCCTCCCTTCCTCAATATCGTAAATCAGAAAAGTAAATGCCGTTTGACCCAACAATGATGATTCTCACGGAACAAAGTGAGTGGGTAAAGGCGGTTTCGGTGCCTGCCCGTGCATCGTTTACGCTTAACTTTTCTGAAACTTTCAATCGCGTAGACTCGAAATGAATCAGACATGTTATTTATCGTTGCTCGTTCGGCGACCTAAGACCTATTTTTATGCAGCGATGGTAAAAAATCACATTCAATGCGCCATTACAGAGCATTGGCGCTTCTCCCTTTAAAATGGGTGACGAATAAAAATGATGCCATTATAGCGGCAACTCGACTCTTTTCCACTCTTGCTCACGTTTCTAGCACATGCTCGTACGTTGGCCATGTGCAAGTCACAATGAAACGGGTCGAGGGTGAAGGGTGGTTGAAAAAGGACGATATAAATAATCACACCCTAGCTCCCAAAATAAACACCCCTCGATTGGTCTTTGGAGTGACCAGCGCATGGAGTCGTGCTGCTCTCTTGGGCAGTCAGCCAGTGCAATGTGCGAGTCCGTAAACATGTGCTCTCTCAATTTCAATTGTTATGACGTCCGGTCGTCGCATCGTCGGCAGCAGCTGTTGTCGTTCCGATCCTGCTGGCTCGAATTTTCTTTCGAAAGTTGGCTGACAAAGTGGAAAATGAGACGAGTATAAGCCAGTGCGGCCATTAGGAAGGCGCGAAATATAAGTGGCCGATGGCTGGTTGGCTCTTTTCGTTTTCACTTCCAACTCACTACCCTTCGAACTATGAGCCTGGAATTTGAAGTATGTTGTTTAGTCGTTTCAAGCCGCGAGCCAAGCCGGGATGTTTTTAGTTTGAGGCAGTCGGAAATGCCATTAGTCTCGTTCATATATCCACCCGATTCTTATCTCGGCCGGGCGACTCCTCCGCATACACACGATGGGTACCTTAGGCTTGATGTGGTTTGCTAACTGCTGTCCAATGAGAGTTGGATTAGCTGTTTGGTCTGGGTAACGAGTTGAGGCAGGTGAGAGTATCTATCTTTTTTAACCGTTTCCGACGCTTGCTGACGAATAGACATTTCCTGTCGAATTGGTGTGTTCAGTACCTGCCACCGCCTTCGCGTACGTTATGTGGTTCTTATAGCGCATCAGTCATGTTGTCTGTTCGACGATTCATTGACGGCGTATGCCGTGCCTTCTTGCATGACTAAGCCTATTTTCAGATACTACGCACCATTCCGTGTTCACCTGCGCGTAGAAGGCTGGCTCTGCTCAGCTTACTAATAGTCAGTCCGCTTGGGAACCACCCTGGTTGCGCGCCCCCGGTTAGAGATAGTGGTTGGTGAGCATAGTTCCAATTCCTTGCTCATCCCAATATATTCCAGCCAGTGCCTCGTCTAGCTATTCACCCGTGCGGTCTATACTTACCAAAGTCGCTCAAATAACTTTTAGCCTTTTTTAAGGAATTCCAATTTTAAAGTTCAAAAATCGAAATTCGAAAAAATGACGTTGACTGAAGAAGAGCAAACTGTTGTCAATGTTACGCCGGTGACTACTCCTCCGGTCACGGCGCCACCAGCGGCTAATGCGCCCAACATCAAGCGTAATCTGCCCCTGTATAAGTACTCCTTGACGGCCACCACCAAGATCCCTCCCCTGAGACGGCTATTGGGGAAGAAGTGCTGGAGGGAAGTCAAGGCCATTATCTACGACGACTCGACCCTGAAGGTTTTCGAAGATACTAAACTTCGCGATCCTGTTTTCCAAATCAAATTGGAAGATGTTGCCTTGTATCTGGCATTTGGCAAAGCGGCCAACAAGTATGGCCCACCAGCGATCACGGAAGAAGAGGTGAACTTCATCGCAGCCAACAACCTCTGGGCAGTGCCAGAATCGCAAGATCGGGACAAGATACACTGGTTCGCGGCCAAGGACGAACAGAATCTGAAAGATTTGATCCAAGCCATCGCCGAAACTCTGGAAGGCAAGGTTAACCCGCCTCAAATGGGCAAGGGGCCCAAATACCGTTATACGGCTGACGAAGAATGCAAATGGAAGACGTACTGGATCGCCCAGCTGACCAGCGCCCAGCAAGTCGAACAAACTGACGATAGCACGGGCGAACCCAAATTAGTGGCAACCCCACTGGTAGCCGTTTTGGAGCAGCAAAAGGAGAAAGTGCCTTCGCCGCCCCAGCCTGCCAAAAACGGTTCAGCCAAGACAAAATTCAAACCCGCGCCCCATCCCAAACAACACAACTACTACAATATCGAGGTCGAAATGCCCGAAAAAGTGGAAGTTTTGAATCACCAGTCCGAACATGGACTGAAGGATGAGCACTTGGACGAAGAGAAGACCTACGTGGTTCGCCTGGTTCACGGCAAGCGCGTCAAGGAAGTCGTTAGCACGCCAAAGAAGCAGGAACCAGAATCATCGCCGTTGCCACCCGACTACCCTCCGCCTCCAATCCCATCTCTGGTCGTCGACGAGGAGCTCAAGCAAATTAACGGAGTCAAAGAGGATACCAGCTTGGAACTGCAGAAAGGTCGAGCCAGTCCCAAAATGGAGGTCACCACTCTGGTCAAAGACGAACCGTTGATCATATCGACCAAGAGTATCAATATCGAAGCCACGCAACCATCGCGCCCTCCATTCAGCCAGGAGCAAGTCATCGAAGTGGTCACTACACAGCACAACGCCGTCGTCAATGTGGCCAGTGTCGAGCACACGGTCTCCTCGTCGACTGATCGCGAGTACGTAGTCAATGGCGTGACTGCCGCCAAGGAGACCACATCGTTCCAGTCCAGTGGCACTACCGTTCACTGAGTTCGCAGAGGTGAAAGAGGAAATAAGATTGTTTGATTTGGATCCTTATCGGTTACCAAATGTCACTTGCAATAAATCTCTGCACTCGGATCTAATCAGTTATATCTGCTTTCCTTGTTCAGTGCAGTTAGCTTGCCTATTTAGCTTTCGTGTATCAGGCTGACAGGGGCTTTTTTTATGATTTTTGTTCTTTTTTGTGTGGATAAATTTTTTTAACTGATGCGTGATTAGCGCCTAGGTTTTAAATGAAATGGTTCGTTCTGCTTTAACAGGAAAGGGAATTATGTGGTTCCCGTAATAATATTTTCTCGAGACATGAGGCTACTTTTTAGTCCGTACGTGTAATACAGTGAATGAATGGGCGAGTCATGACTGGGGTAACGTAAATAACAATTCATAAACTCATCTGCGAGGATGCGCCAGTCAGTCATTCATTGTGGCAGTAGGCGTTTTTCAATAACATCGTGACCCGTAATGAGGCATCGAATCTACACTAGAGAAAGCCCGCCCGCCTATCAGAAACTAGTCGCGTGGAGTCATAACTAGCAAATATCAAATTTTATCTTAGAGACTGTACCAGTCTATAAAGGCCATGGTACACTTTTTGATGATTCAGAGCAGATTATCGCCCAACAAAATCAAATGCCGTTAGGTCAGCCTAAAAACATATAACTTTTTTAAAAATCGTTCGCTGAAGCCTATATGTACGGTATGCGTGTACCTGTTTGCAGAATAGAGGACAGCCGGATGTTATTAGTCAACTTGGAAACAGCCTTGGCCTGGTTCGATCATAAAGGCCAGGCCAACAGCTGCTAAATGCTATTCACGGACATGGTTTTTGCCGTGTGTAAATTGGACGCGTGCCTAGAATGGTTATTTGAAGAAGCATTCTTTACGTTGTTCGCTGTTTGGCAAGTTGGCAATAAGCAAGAGAGAATCCAAGAAGGCACGCGCCAAAGATGTCATCGCGGACGCTCAGAATGCTTTGTGCAAACGGGAGCTTGTTGATAGCATCTTTTTGGATTGGCAACCAGCTCTGGTTACCTGACAGGCTATCCTTTGCGAAGTTCGCATTTTTTAACGTTGGTGCGGAAAGAGGTAAAGTATATCGGAAGTCCAGGTTGTGTCACATAATAGAAGGATACTATTTCGATATCCGAACCTCTTCGAGTCCTAGTCCGTAAAAAAACAGAAACGACAGTCTTGAACAGACGTTGAATCGTCTTTCCTAACGGCCACAAACAGCACTGAATTCGAAGCATGATACGTCCTCCGGCCATCGATACTGATACGATCAGGAAACACCCACAGCTCAAGCGGCTCCCCCTATCCGAAAGGGCATCTTACTTTTCGTCACATGGCCCTACCAAGGATCTCATGGGGCTCCAAACATTTCTCACCATACTCATCAGCGTGTGGCTAGAATTCTTATTGAGATTGCGATATTAAAACAGCGTTTACGCAGTCGAGCAGAGTTCATGAAGATGGATAATAATCTAACTTCCCAACCGTCCACTTGTCTTAGGGTTTTGGCCCATCTGGAATGAAGCAAGTCACAGCCATCCACGAGGCAGAGACCGTCACTGGTTTCCTCACTGGTAGTTTGCGAGCACTGCAAAATTGTTCGATAGCCAGCGTCCAAATCCTCAGAAGTATCGCGCGTCATAGCTCATTTGTGGTTTTTACAAACCGTCCTTCATCGTAAGGAGTCACACCATACATGGCCGCGCCTATTTGTCTCCCCGGAGACTGGGGCCAGAAAGCAAATCCATACTGCGTAATCAGCGTTTAACTAGAGTGCTCAGGAAGAAGGCAGGCACCAAAAATCAACGCCCAAGACCTTTACTTGAGACACCGTACAACCGTCCTCCGATTTCAAAATGCCGAACTTCTAATACTCAATAGACATTCAAAAAATCAACGAAATCAAACAAGTACCGCGACAAAACCTTCAACAAGAAATCAAATTTTTCTTGTACTGGGGCTTATCATATCTTCTATCTCAACTCGCTTTGCTACGTCTTCCGCGCCTCAAATATCCGACTTGTCGTTAGCCCGGTTTGCCTTTTCCCATACATGCGCCGGTATAGCTTGTCGGCCATTGATATCTGCCACCGCCATTCGATCCAGTCGGTTGAAAACCGATGCGAGAGTAACCCGCCTATTCGCTGCGACCCGCTTCTTGCGTCTTGCGACCCGCTTCCACATTCGTTGAACCCTTTCCCAAGGAGTCGTAGCGGCGCGTTTCCATCCTCAAATCATTGCACCGGCTGTGCATGGTATGCCTTAGACCTCGATTTCCTTCGTCCGCGATCCACTCGGCCGATGGGCGCGAACTGCCCTCAGACATCGACAAAGGCGCAACTGCTTCTTCCAATTCGTTCACTTGATCGCCTCGTCCGTGCGACGCCATATTTTCGCCATTGGTCACTTCGTCTGGCAAGGAAGTCGGAGCCGTCAGCAAACAAAGTCCTCTAGCCGTCGACACAGGCTCTTCAACTTCGGCACGAGAGCCCTCATTGACATCGATACTCAAAACTTCCTGGAGATTCTGGGCGGTGATCGCAGTGTCTAAGACTTCAGACAAACCTAATTCTTCAACCATGAACTCTGTAAACTGCGGGTGCTTCGAGATCAACCGTTTGAAGCCTTCTGAATTAGCGTGCTCCACCGCGAACAAGAAAGCATCTTTGAGGCCTTTCATGGTTTCTTCGTTCAAATATTGACTGCATTGCACCTCGCGAAAGCACTGACGGCTTAAGACATTTTGGACGCCGCAATGCGCTCCATCCCACTGTTGCGACGGCAAACAGTCTTCCAACGGCACCGCAACATCAGCCACCACTTCGACTTGAATGACCTAGCCAAAGCAACATTCAGGTCAAAGCGGAAGGGACCCAGAAGGACAAGTCTTACCTCCCAGTCCGACATTCCAACACGTGGCTCCTTGGGGCACAACGTGCAAAACACTTTCTCGCCAATCAACGACCTTAGCGGTACTCCGCATCCGTGATAAACGGGTTCGTATATCGTATATCGATTACCATTCCATCGGCGACGAGGCGCGTTTCGTTCGGGCGATTGAAGTACATCGCGCGAATCTAAAATTCGAAAATAAAACTGAAACATTTCCTAAGGATTTCAGACGAATGCGCGACACCACAAAGAATCGGGCTGAGTGCGCGATTTGATTGAACGCTACTGTAGTATGATCAACAACTTCGAACTCCCTTCGTCCCCTGAACTAGCTTACTATCTCGTAAGATTACCTCGAACAAAATCAAATTCGTGCTACCTGGTATGGGACATAGTAGTCCTCATCATGAAATACGTCCAAAATGATCGTGTCGTTGATTTGAAATTCGGCCGCTAAATTTGGAATGGTCGAGGCTGAACGTGGAAAGGCACTGGCCGCAACGACGGCGGAAATCTGAATAAACTCGTGTGCTTGGAACTCGGCCGACTTCAACCGCATAAAATTACTTTGGACTTCGAAAACTTGTGCGCACACGTTACGGATTATATTAGTTTCCATTTTCACAATATTCTGCAGGTTTTCGCAGATTTCTGTCGAGCCAACCAAAACGCAAAGCAACGAAACTTATGCAAAGAAACAGGAGGTAGTACCTACTTACCTCACAGAGGCTGCGCTTACACCGAGCGGGAAATTCAAATCTGACAAGTGTGCCAGCTGACATCTCTTATCGTTGTGGTTGGATCCGTGTGCAGAGACTATCTGAAAGTATGCAGATTCTAGTTCGCCTATATTACTGAAGCCCTTGCACAGCCCTTGTTTGACTAGAGTTTTGTCCTAACTGCGATTACGAAACAAGTTGACTGTGCAAGCTGCCTGTATAGCTTTTTGATGTTCTAGCTATCAGCTCAAGCGCGATAAGAAATTGTTCGAGAATGTCTTTTCCTTAATAATACATTTTAGATGATGCAGACATGTGGGTTTGGGTTCGGTATCCAATGCAGCAACGGACAGCGGAGATGAGGGAAACCCAAAGAAGCGATGGACACTCTCAAGGAAGACACGAAGACAGTGAACGTGAACCCGCGAGACGCAGCAGACTAACAAAAATGGAGGAAAAAATGCAGAAAGGGGGACCCTGCCTGGTCCAGGAGAATACCTGGTCAGACATAATCTTCCTAAACACAAGAAGTTCTGCTCCAGCTTTGATCGAACCATCAAATTGTTCAAACCAAACCAGGACCATTGCGGAAGAAATATTCCATGCACCCTGGAAAAAAGCGAAGATAACAGCAATTCCAAAGTCAGGTGGAAAAAACGATCCTGACTCATTTCGACCTATTTCGCTGTTATGCATCATGTCCAAATTGTTAGAACGACACCTCCATAAATTATTCCGACTGTTTTTGCATATTTCTCCGAAGCAGCATGGTTTCGTCAAGCGGCGGGGAACAAATAGTGCTTTAATTTCGGCCAGTCAATTCATCCACGACTCGCTCAACTCGAAAAAAGTGAAAATCGTAGCAGGAGTGTTTTTGGATCTCCAAAAAGCGTTTGACAAGGTGCCACATAGTCTCTTATTGCAACGGCTCTTTCTCGATCATAAAATTTCCGTCAAAAATTGTGCGATGGGTGGCATCTTATTTATCTGGTCGCTCGCAGCGAGTGATCGTTGATTGATGCTCGTCAGATTCAATTCACGTGAGATCTGGTGTACCGCAAGGTAGCATCCTGGGACCTGCCTTGTTCGTCGCGTTTATCGATCCCTTGCTGCGTATTTCCGAAAACAAATACCCTGATTTTTTCTTACAAGCGTAAGGCGATGATTAATCTCTGCTCGCACCAATCAATAATATCAGCGATTTGGATCGGCTGGTACAACTTGCCATTGATTTTATTTCGAACTGGATTCAATCGAATGGTTTGGGATTAGGTGCATCAAAATCAAAACTCATCTTATTCCGGTATGGTCATAATCGATTACCCGATGTTCCAGATTTGCAAATCGATGGACACAAGCTGGTAAAATGCGACAAGGTAACATATTTGGGCATCTTGTTTTCAAGCGATATGAAGTTCAGTGAGCACACTTCTAACACTGTTCGTAAAACGACTAATATGCTTGGCGCTTTGAGGAGAAAGCTTGGCAGAAATTGTGATTCTAAGGTGTTTGGATTCGTATACAAAGCTTGTATTGGCAGTGTACTTGAGTATGGTTCAGTGTGCTGGGGCCTGGGATCCGGTGTTGACGAAAGATATTGCCGAGTTAGAAGCAGCGCAACATTATGTTCTTAGGCTTTATCTGAATGATTTTAGTATATCGTATCAGGATGCCTTAGTCAGATCTGGATGGTCGTCACTTTATAACAGAAGAAAGTGTTTGAGAATGTGCGAGTTTTATAAGTTTATAAGTTACGGCTTTCAGGATTTTACCGATGCACGTTTTAGTCACAAATTTTTTAGCCGTGCTAGCGCCAGGACTTGTGAGCTGCACCATCTTCGTGTTCCCAGACTAAACTTTGAAGCTTATAGGCAAAGCTTTATTTGATCTGCTACTAATTTATGGAATGATATTTCTTGGGAAACTGCGTGGGCGTCAAGTGATTATTTTTCTAGGTGTATGAACAACATCGCTGACTTCGTCTGCGGGAAGGGGGTCTGATCTTCTTCCGGGGGGGGGGGGGGGGGGGCGGGGGGCGGTGACTTGGCGGCCCATTTTGGTTGCTTGTAAAAATTGAATTTTTTAAATTTAAATTTTTCCCGCGAAAATTTAAAGGCTGTTTGGGCCTTCCAAGGCAAAACATTGGGTCTTTTTTACTATAAAAAATGAAATTTTTCTTTGGGGGTGGGTTCAAAAATAGCAAAGGCCCCTGCACAACCTCGTCGGGCGGGACAGGAGGGTCTTCGCCATGTAAAAAAATTTTCTTCTGCCCAAAATAGGGGGGGGGGGGGGGGGGTAAAAAACAGTGAAGTTACCTGCAGACCCTTGCCGGGCGGGACAGGGGGGCTTAAAAAATGAGAAGGGGGGGCGGGGGCTAAGAATGAGATGGGACAAAATTTTTCAAAAATTTTTTAGGGGGGTCTTCACTACCTTGGATACCCAGTCAGCGATGTAGTGTATGAAAGTGAGAAGTTTTTGAAGTTGCTTTGGACCAATAAGTGGCGTGTTTCATAGACTTTGAGTGCGCATCCTGCGTTTGTCTATCGAATAAACAATGAATGAAAAAAATCCGCACGCGGACCAGCGTTTTGGAGCTGAACCAGGACCCAAGCAGGACTACCCCAGTCTCCGCCACTTATGAACAACGAAATGTCAAGTTTTCCCGCCAACGCGGCGGCTCGACATCCGTCTCTCCATATTTTTTGGGAGCGAGTGGCTGGACTCGCCCCGGGTTGATCACGTGATCACTACATATACTAAAAGCTAGCCCTTGAAATTCTGCATCGGCTAGTCTCATTCCTCGCTCTGTCGCAGGTAGCCGTTTCTATTGAAACTTCATCAACCAAGTTCAGTCTTAGATCACGTGTGCGCAAAGTCTACTCTGAAAATTTCGATCAAGAGGAATCATTCACGATTTATCACTTCCGACCTAAAGGTGTTCGAGGCCGTGCTACCTACATGTTCCCCGAAGCCAGGAGAAGGGATTACTGCTGATAGGAAGCTTGGATCGGGTTGTGCCTCGAACAGGCCCGCAAAGAAAAGGGAAAAGAGCCACAATAGCAAAGGCCTTCGATCACACTGGTGTTAGCGATCCTCAGAGATCAAGTTCCGCATTTTGGGCAGGTACTTGTGCAAAGAGCCTAAGATTGAGTGCAAGAAGAAGGAAGTCGTTCCAGCACGCGCGTAATATCCTTTGGTCGATGTTTTTTCTCAAACTAGAAGAAACACTTTATGCTAAGCCGTACAGCAATGGCAAGCACAAACGCGTCCGCGCATTAATGCCCCCAGGGAGGATGGGAAGCGAAAAAAACTGACCTGTTGATCACCAGAATCAAGTACTGCTTGAAGAAAATCGATTGATCGGCTGTCGTTCGCGTACATCGCCTATCGTTGAGTGCTAAGCCTTTAAGAGATTGTGCTCAGCGTGGTGGCATCGCTTAGGCCCCGAGATAGGTGTTTTTGTTTAGCTTTTGATGCCCTTTCTAGTGGTATATCGTACTACCAGAGTGGTTTGAACTTGAATTTTTTTAACTTGAAAAATTCAGCTTTGTAAATTTTTAGGAAACACCCGTTAGTGGAGACACGTAGAGAAGGGACGCTGTTGTTTGTGCTGGTCCCCGCGCAGCCGAGCTTATGAGGTTTGAATGCTGGCCAGCTATAGGCAAAACGGGCTTCGGCCCAAAGAGTTTTTTCGCCAACGTTTTCGCATCGAGTATGTACATACAGTATCCTAATTACACTGAATGTCTCTTGGTCTTCACTGCAAACAAGCTCTTGAGCTTTACTGCATGTGTCTTATCTAGCCCTGACTAACGGCAAGAAAATGATGGTTTTTGGCCCTAAGTTTACCACTTTAGTCCGATTTAGTGCAGGTCCAGTTTGGTCGAGCCTGGGTCTGCTCACCATAGACATGCTGCTTGTAATGATTGTTCGATATGCAGTACACAGCAATGTCGCACCAGCCAGTTCGTAACCTGGCCTCATTTTTCCAGTAGAATACGAGCCGCATCACTTATCGTCACAAAGAGCGAAGATCACGAAGAACAAAAGCAGCACCCACACACGAACAGCCAATCATGAAAAGATACTGTATCACGGGCAATCCCATAAAGACATGACTGAAGGCAGCCACCTGGCTCGGACTAGGATCTTCTTCTACTCCTTCTCCTGCTTCGTTTTCGCCTTTGACTTTTTCTTCTTCTTGTTATTCGTTTTACCATTGGTGGTTTTGGTCTTGGTTCCTTTCTTCTTTTTACTTGACTTACCTCCTTTCGTCTTCTTCCTTTTCTTACTCTTGGGCCTTTTACGGCGGCCAGTCGTTTGTTCGGATTCTGCATCGCCTTTGGTTTTCTTTTTCTTTTTCTTCTTCTTTTTCTGATCTTCTTTGGGCTTGGCGGCGGTTTCTTCCACTTTCTTGCCTTGGGTTTCCTTCTTGCCCTCTGTTGCCTTCTTGTCTTCTGTAGGCTTTTTCTTCTTCGACACCTTCTTCTTCTTCTTGGATTTGGTCTTGGGCTTCTTTTTCGACGCACCCTTCTTTTTGCTCGACTTTTTCTTGCTCTGTTCTCGCCTGGGCGGATGCGGAATGGCATAAATCTCCTCGTGCGACACTTTCAATATTTCCGAATTGAAATCGATCAACGTGTCGTCGCTACCAATGTCTTTGGATGCGTTTGACTCCGATTCGCTGTCATCAGTCGTCGCGCTCTCTGACCCTGCCACAGTCTTCATTGCTCCTCCAACTGCATCAGCCAGCGCAGCGGCGGCTCGTTGTAAGCTTAGAAGTGGCGCGGCCATTCTTTGTCTTACGGCTTCCAAATAAACTGGTTTCGGTTTCTTCCACCCCTCTCCCTCATGATCAGTAGTGTAAAGTAAAATGCAGGCACTGCAAAGCGCAAACATTATTGGAGGAATTTTGAATATTTTTATGGAAGCAGCATCATACCGAGCATAAGAAATACTCATATGCGTATCCGTTTCCGTGTCGATGCAGATGGATACGTGCTGCAGGTTCAATGCTTCGTGACACAGAGGTCGGTTAGTGAAAGCTATGGCTCCGCATTGTTCCCCCCCCCCCCATTGGCCAATGGTTCGACTTGTGCTCTTGTTATTGTGTACCTCGTCTAATTAACGATAAGTGCGGTTTATGGGAGTAAAACAGCACAGTATAGAAGCCGTAAACCCTGATCGACCCTGTACAGTACGCCAGTGCTGTGACTCACCTAGTATTGTCGAGATGCTTCGAAGGCAAGGGAGAGACGGGAACCAAACGATTTCATGTCTGTGTCTCTGTCGAACACCGACATCATTCCTGTTCCTGTCTTACCACATCACTAAACGCTTACCAGCGCACTCGAAGGTGAAGGGACATATTACACAAGAATTGATTTACTGGGCCGCGAGTTCATCACACCCTCACCCTGAAGAAGCAGACGCCTAATCCGCCAGTCCACGAGGCCGGTCAGAGATCATTCATTAGGAGACCGACCGCCTTTGTCCGAGGCAGCTGATATCCAGTCCGGGATTCCTGTTTGCGGACGTGCTCCTAAAAGCAAAAAAGCTCCCTAGAAAGCAATATCTTCATTTGACTCGACCGCCCAAGCATTCTGCCAGGACTCGAAGAACCAAGGAAATGGATTCGGTTCATTGTTCAAAGGAAGAGAAGACAGACCTCTTAAAGTCTAAGGCAAGAAAAACTGGCAAGGAAGAAAAAAGAACAGAGATGGAAGCTGCTTTAAGGCTTACATAAGGTACAATATTCGATAGGCAAAGTCGTTTTTACTCTCGAAGTTGTAAGCCAATTCTAGCCGCATCTCCTTCCAGGCGTCTCGCCTAACCTATCAGTCACTGCTGTCCCTGCCTAACAATAAATTCATTGGAGTACGCAACGGGTGCAGCGGGTGGTACTCTGCAGTTGGTGGTATGCCTTGTATCTTCTTAGTGTAACGGCTGACTCTTTACCGAGGGCAAGGAACCTTTTTTGCTACGAATCTTAACATGTGCCAACCCACACCTTGACTTATCGAGTCATGACTCTATTGCTAGTGATCGCAACCTGGCACTTTGCCCAGTTGCAACCAATTCAAACAGGGAGGGCTCTGAAAGATCCATAATGTTGTAGCATTGATTGGCATTCGAGCGCAGACAAGTACAGAAGAGTCACATACAGCAGCACAGCACAGATCGCGTCATCACAGTCCGCCCACAGTTCACATTTGTCCAGGGAGTTTCAGCGGTGTCACGACCGACACGACCCCCAACGCCAGTTCACCGACGAAGAAGCCAGCAAACACCGTACGAGCCCAGCTTTCCTTCTGCGCTGAGTGCCGACGGTCCTTCCGACGTTTCAGTTTCGGTTGCAAGTAAGCACGCGACTTTTTCTCGATTCCGTCACGCGCCCATTTCAGGTGCCTCAGCGGAGGTTTTCCGTACGGCCTCGTTGCCTAAAGGACCGCACTTTGCTCACACGCCTATCGTTAATGGGAATTAGAATAAAACTTACAGGAGGAGTCTCCACAGTTGGTTTTGGCAGCTCGAAGGGGGGACGTTCTAGATCGCGCTCTCCAATCGATTCCGACCCTTTGGTCCCAATGCAATTCGGACATTGGCACTGGCAGTTGTGGGCGCCGTCACTAGAGGCCTCGACTTCGTCGATGGAAGAGCCGGGTGCCGAATTCTTGATCGGCTGAGCAGGCTTACTGAATCGCGACGGTTCCATGCGACCGACGCGGTCAGTGTCTGGTTCGTACACCATCTGCAGTGCACGAGATAATTATCAGCTGGCGTGAGTTGATGAGAAACCACCTCAAAAAATTACCGGTGGGGACCCGAACCCATCCTTTTCAGGTCGGTCCTGACATTCGGAGCATTCGCTGCTGGTTTCGCCTCGAGATTTGGCGTATGACTCGCGGCACTGTATGCATTCTTCTACGCCCTTGACGTCATCAGGCGAAGTTGATGGCGTTTGGATCGTACTGAATGGCGATCGTTCGACGGGAGGCGGGAGTCCATGAGAACTTTCGGTTGGCTCCAGCTGTTGAAAGTAAAAGGCAGAGACGAAAGTAGCAGGATGTACAGAAGTTGATTGTCTCATAGCTCACCCGTTTCTGTCCCCAGCTGCGTTCCCTTGATTTGCCAGTGTAGCCCGTTGGACGTTGCTGAGCAGACCTTGGCTCTTGAACGTTGGCCACGTACTCCAGATCCTAGGTGAACAGGAATACAAAAATTACATAGAAAGGAACGACAGCTTCTCACGGACCTGCCATCGAACTTCCGGCCTCTCGGCTTCTTTCAAAGAGCCGCCCTTGTCGGTCTGTCCTATGGGTTCAGGAGACAAGAACACAGGCACGGCTTCATCAGGAACACTGCCCGACTGTTCCGAAGACTAAAACAAATAACTTGTTGAGAAAAGAAAGCAGAATTTAAAAACCTATGATCACATGTCGTTTCTTCCTCGACTTGTTTTCGAGTTCGGCCAACGCCTCAGGTGTGAACCATTGTCGGTAGACGGCAGCCTCCCTTTTCATGTCCTCGGGGCTTTTGCTTGGACCTGTAGGTGGTTCGGCCAGCTATAAGAAGAAACGCCCATGCGATTTTAATAGTACATTGGTACACAGAGTGCATTGGGTGCTTACCTTGATGTACAGTTCGCGAGTTTTCATGTCGTATTTGATTCTGGGCAGCACATGAACATGGACGTGCTGAAAACGAGAAGCTTGAAAACGCAATAAATGGACCAGGTGGCTCACCTTGACCGCTTGACCCGCTGTTGGCCCGTCTTGAATGGTGATTGTGGATGACGAGGTGGCGTAGTACACTTCCAACACCCTGTTCACCAGGCGCACTGTTTTGAACAGGTCAATCGATTCAGCATCGGTCAGCTTCTTCAGCTTTCGCACGCATCGCATCGGAGCGACCAAGACGTCTGAAAAATCGACGAGATGTTCGCAAATTTCAACAGCAGATCATATTATATCTGGATCACGCTATCAAAATCCAACTTTCTTACGGCCTGGCAAGATCGGGTTCTTGTTGACGAAGGCGAAGCTGAGGAACGTGCGCAAGAAGACCTGGTTGCTCGGGATGGATATCCCACCGAAATTGTATGTCGGACAGATGTCTGGATTCTCAAAGCTATTTCGCCATTCTTCGGGTGCGATGGAAGAATACCTCAGAATCTCCTCCGCGTTCTCGGGAGGCCAGTGAGAGGCGAAACGATGAGCCCACGATTCGTCAAAGTCCTGATCGATCGCTGGTGGCGCTGGCTCCTACAAGGAGCATGCATGTGCGTGGACTGCAGACCGCATTTGCGAGGAGTATCGCGGAAAAATCAGAGACAAATCAAAATGAAGCAAAAGTCTTACCGCACGCTTCTTTTCTCGCTCGATCGGAGTAGAGTCATGGGCCAGCTCCTGATCGTCATCCAGCAAAGGCGGCGTAATCTTGTTTTCGTTTTGATCACGCACCTGTTGCGCCGATCCTTGTTGCAATGGCGACCCTTTCTCCTCTTGTTCGGCTGCCAGTTCCTGAACAGGCACTCCCCGATCCTTGCTTCCGACTTGGACGGCCAAAGTGATCAGCACAGTAGATCTTTTGCCTTTGCTGCCTTTTATCTTCTCGATGAAGGTCGTTGTGCGTGCGTTGCGATCCATCTTGCCCAAGTGCTGATCGACGTCACAACAAGACTCCAGGCACACAGAATAATGCTTCGACCAATCTGCGGCCTGCCCTCTACATAGGATTCTAACGGTGGCGGTGTAAAGTAGGCGTAACCCGCCACATAATAAGCAATTACTTGATAGCCACAGATGATTATTTCCCTCTATAAGAATATCCACGGGGATATCGGATGTGCTGTCCCACCGCCTAGCTGATGGCTGCAGGGAGAAGTGGCCAGCTGACAAGCTACTGCCATACATTCAGCTACCCGCCCTCTCAATCGTCATGTACGTTCTGTACATGTCGGCTTGCGTAAGAGGTTTTAGGGAGCAAAGTTCATCAGACGGGATTATGATATGGGCAGAAGGCTTCTGACCGAAAGACGCACTTTTATCGTGACAGATTTGGTCTCAAATATATCAAACTCCAATGACGTATCACTGCTGCGCTATACCAATGACGCAAGACACCCATGACGAATCTTAGCCAAACTGAGACACAGTATCCCAGGTCATTTTTAAACCATGCACCTCTAAAATCACGAGGACTAACGAAAAAAAGTGATGCAACCAACTAGTACACAAACAACTTGAGCTACCACAACCGTAATCAAGCCGTATCTATAAGCACAGGCCACATGGTTCGTAGAACCATATTTGTACAGTTCATTGACAAATGTACTAACTGTGCTCATCGAACCGAGCAAACCAACACTTACTCCACTAATGACCCAAAATTCGTAGGCGGCTATCAAATTGGACGAAAATTTGTTGGTTAAAAAGTTTTGAATCACCAAAAAGCACATTGCCAGCACCGAAGCAACGATGTTGACCAGAAATGTGAAAACCGGAAATTTGGGGAACATCCTATTATATAAACTAGTCGCGTATCGAACCAATGACCCCACTGGTGCCAATGCCATGGCCACCCACCACTGCCTTCTCCAAGCCGAGTAATCTAGAAAAACACCGACCCACAGGGCGGCAGTGATAAGAAGGACAAAGACTAGGACAATAGCAGCGTCCAAATTAATAGTGAATTTCTTCTCCTCTAAATCCTGCGATTTTTCAGGTTCGGGGACAGTCTGCTCAGTATCAGCCGTTTTCGCCTTACGTATCTTCTTCAGTACCCTCGATATGCAATCACCAACATGTCTGCCACATAACAGAGCCATATAGGAAGTGCAGAAGGTGACTAAGGATAGGACCAATGAATCCACGACGCGCCCCGTGATCATATCATTGGCAGTAGTCTTTTGCCAAGTAGCGAATGTCGTACAACTTCCGCAGAATCCCGACGTGATGCCCACATTCCAGTACATTCGGCCTTGAAAATAGTCGACCAAGGGGACAGCAATGCCCATCACGAAACTACCATAAATATTGGCCAGGAAGAATCCATCGCCTAATTTAGGTAAGACTGAATTAGTAGCTAGATCAGTCAGCATAGTCAATGCTAGACGGGCGACGACACCCAAATAAGTAAATAGAACAACAAAAATTACAGCTTGAATAATTTCTTTCGGCTTCTCCATCATCGATTTCTGAGCATAAATGTAAATAAAACTGAAGGTAGAACACGTGAACAAGCGAATATAATCGTAGGAAAGGGCGGAACTGAATTAGTAAACATACAGACTAGTCGAGTGTCGTCAGCGCCGATCAATATTCGCATGGGCGTAAGAGAAATTCCAGTCCCCGTTGAAGGGTGCCAGCTGTTCTTGAAAATGAGAGATGGCTGGCCGTGCTAGGCAGCAGACTGACTAGCTAGCGTCAAGAATGAGGTTTTCCTCGGTGAACTTGAGCTGCATCATGCAGGAATTTAGCAATGACGATTCTCACTTATCATAAGGCCTGATGATAAGCTGTGAAGCTCGGTTCTGTGCGGTGCTTACGTAATTACTACAGTAAAGTAAACAGTTCGAAAACATGCCACTTTGACGAAAGCCCAGCGGTTAAAAAAATACTGTACGTTATCAGCAGCGATCCACGATAGGCGGCTGATACCCGCAATAAACAGTAATGCAGGAGCTCTGCCGTCGCAAATTTTAAAATAGCGCGCTTGATGTTGAGGGAGGCCTGTTGTCTGCTAGAAAGCGCGAAATTGCTTTAGGTCGGCAAATTGCGCAAAATCGGATCGGGGCGGGTTGGATCGGATCGGCGCCGACGAGGCGATTATCAGGTATCTACGTATCTAGATACCAATTGCCACGGCTCAGTTCCGAGTGCTCCTGGCTTCAAGCACTGCTGAGTCATCAAAATATTAAAAAAATTAATAGAAGTCTCAGAAACATGAATTTGCTATCGTCGGAGCAAAAGCAAAACATTTTCTTTTATCTGCCAATCAGCAGTTTATTGAGCTTGGCCGATACTTCGACATCAAATCGAAATTTGGTGACCGAAAACTTATTTTTGGAAAAATATTGCCGACGTCATTTTGGTTTATCGATCGATGAACTTCCATCGTTGCTGCCGTACGAAGAACTATTGATCGAGACGCAGCGATTGTTGTTTCAAGGCGCCAATCCAACTGCAATGGAAAGCAACGAATTGCTTTTAAAGGTATACGCTATGGAGATACGGGCATCTTGGTATCCGTACGCGTTCGAAAATTGGGTCGTTGGAAATAATTTGGAAGCCCGAAAAGTTATTTATCCTTGGCCATACGATGCTGGTACTGAGTACCGTGAAAAAAGTCCGTTTTTTCGAGACACGAAGAAATTTGCTGCCCGTATTCACGCTGCATTTCCGAGTCTATTCGAATCTTTAATCGGAAGCATCTTCGACAAAGAGCTTTGCAGACCGAAATTGGCGTATTTTCTGGACACGTACTCGGATGAATTGCGGGATTTTGACGGGGAGAATCCCGAGCTCGATCTGGCACTAGACGATCGTATGCCTCGTGTGATCGAGTTAACTACGAATCAGGGTCGTGTGCTTACTTTTATTATCTACGACGATGAAAAGAAGTGGCGAGTTCTTTATTATCCTTTGAATGAAGTGTTGGAAGGTCCGACTGGCTTGGCGAGTGGGCTTATGGACTTGACGGCATCGTTGATGGAGATTCGAAATGCGGCTGGAAGCATAATTCTTCGTTTTTGTGGAGCCAGGGGAGACAATGGTCGTACGCTGCCCACTGATAACTGTCAACCGTTTGGTGCTTTAGAATTCACCCGAGCCAGTCATCACGGTTTCCAGATCGAACTGAAGGAAGTATTGGCAGCAGCCATCTGTACGGCCGCTTACGATTTGGGCAAGGCTATCAGCGCCCAATACTCTATTCAAATCGCAGGAGGTGGTGGGAAAATAATCAAATTTATCGAGGACCTCTATCCATGCGCTGACATTGCCCATCGAACGTGCGCGAGTCGTCGGAAGCAGCCGTCAAAGAGGATCAATATTGCCTTGGTTCGTGCGTTACGTCGATTGATTAACGACGCCTTCATTTGGGAAGTAAAGCGATGGTACGAGGATCCGCTAACTGCTCAAGTAGTGCACACGTGGTCCTGGCAAGGCAAAGGAGCTAAGAAAACTTTTTGCTACGATACGGGATGCTCTCGCAGCTACGATCACAGTTTATGCTTTATGAAAGAAGTCGTGAAAACGCGTATTTGCATTCACAATGGCTATCCCGACTTGTGGCCCGCCATTACGCTCAAGAAAGCTATCGACAGCGTACCGAATTCGAAGAAAATACTGGAAGGAGAGGTAGTGGCCTTTATTTCGCGTATTCGTTGAAACACGCGATGCATACCAGAGTTTTGACGGGATATCAAAATTTTTCTAAAATACTGTATTATGGGGAGAATTAGTGCCTTCGAAGCTTTTTCATATCTATTTTTTTTGGAATCCTTCGCATAGCTTTGGGCTTTGTCAATTTTGGGTATCAGTTGTATTCTTCTGTTTGCCCATTGTCTTTTCCTCCGATCGAAATACATATGTGATATAATCCTGTAATAATGGGTACTAGGTGGTTGGAGGGATGGAGTCTAGGAGCCGAGATAGAGTTGGTGCGATTTTCCTACAGGTAATTTTGAGACTCTTTTAATTATTTCAATGTACGTTGAATGTACCTGAAAAATGCTTGCATTGCGACGTGTTTTTTGAGAGCATTCAATTGTGTCCAAATGCATACAAGAAAACCGCATCCGAAAAAGCACAAACGATCGCTGGTATCACGTGCGAATGTGCAGCACTCATTTTGGACACCCATCGGGTAAACCGTGCTATCCCATGGCAGCTGTCGTTTACCTTTTATGGTTCGAACAATGACTCGTTTAGCACACGATGAAAACGCCTCGCCTAACTCGTAGGTTAGGAATGAAAGTAGGTGAGCCTGTGGTGTGGGTCCTTATCACCAAGGATAACTACTGCTCGAAGGAAGTACGCTCACGTCAGTTTTACTTTTCGCCATTGCACGATTCGGGTGGTGAGGATGCATGGCGAGAAAGTGAGGGCAACAGATATTGAGAATGTACTGGGATGTGGTGGATATCAGATATTTATATTCGCCATTTACCAACTGTCCACATTCCTCCAATGTGCTAACATGGCATTCATGTCGTTCGGCAAAGTCAGCCCGACCAGATGGCGGTGTGATAGTGGTAATGGCACCGTGGGCAATCATAGTGCCCGGTGGAATGACAATGTGACCGATAGCGATTTGTGGAACGGATGGAACCAAACCGAACAATGCCATTTGTTCGCCACTGGAGTCTGTAGCAAGTTCTATTGGGAAACTGATTTTTACTCTATCGTGCCTGAGGTAAGAGTTTGGTCGTGGGAAGGAGAGTCACGTGGACGGAAAGAATTTGTGTGAGTGTTTAAATGGGAGCATTGGAAGAAAAATATTACGTAAGTGGTGGGTGGAAAGAAAAGTTTGGAGGCAGTAATCATAGATGGGCCGCCTGCTCGGTTTAAAAGCTCAACTTTAGTCGGCTTAAAAGCGCTTGATCACCTAGCGCGAATAGCGCTAGGTAATTTAGCGTGGTATTCAGGGGTGAGTAGGGGACTCATCGCCAGCTACACTATGTTTATCTCAGCCCTACTGAGCGGCTGCGGTTGAAATCCTTGACCAATACCAGTGACCGCCCAATGCCTGCAAACCAAGCCAATCATTCGGCCTCCGGTCTGGCCTTAAGCTTGGAGAAGCAGACCAGCTTTCTGAACCAGTGCGCTGATAGATGCAGATAAGATACACACTTCTATTATACGGTGGTGCAGTGGTTTGGCGCTCATCTACAGGTGGTAGCGCGCGGCTGAGGTTGCCCCAGGTTCAATGCCGTGACGGATGTCGGTTTGTAAGGCAACCCAGTCCCCTAGCTGATCCTGAGGATACCCTCCTATGAAGACGCACAGAAGGCCGCTGCTGTGCGCTCTGGTCCTAGCAAGTCTTACTTATAAGACGGCTGCTGGCCGGACAGGCTCCATTCAAGTGGAGTGCAGCCCACAAAAGCAAAAAACAATAAAAAGTCTAAAAAGTCTATTTACTTTCCAGTGGCGCCTCGTGTGCGATCGCACAGGCATCGTCTACTTGATCATGTCAGTGCAGATGTTGGGTGTACTTATCGGGTCAGCACTATTCGGACAGTTATCGGACACGTATGGGCGAAAATGGGTATGCATCCCTTGGCATATCAGCTGATTTGGTGCTTGTATTTCCTTTCTGCAGACCTTGTTCTTCGCCCAGTTAATGTTGGTCTCGCTCGATGCGTTGTCCATACTCAGTCCTAGCTGGGAAACGTTCCTGGCATTTAGGTAGGTACGACTTCATCTACTTATAGTTTACCATTGTATCAAACTCCACTTTCGATAGATTCTTCATTGGTCTTTCGTGCGGAGGTACAATCACAATCAGCTACGTGTACTTGACCGAGGTTTTGAAATCGAGGCATCGCCTGTGGGTGACAAGTATTGGTGAGTACTAAGCTCAGCAAGCTGGTCCTCTGTACAAAACTCAAACACGTTCTTTTTGGTACAGGAGGCTGGCCACCAGCATTTGCAGTATTCGCAGCGCTGGCTTATGCGACCAGAGATTGGAAACTATTGTCGTTGGCCATCGGGTCTTTGGGAGTGCTTCCGTTGTTCATGATACCGTAAGCCACTCTCCGCCAGAAGTCCCTTATAGATACAGTACATGAGCATTCCGTCGCAGATTTACGACCGAAAGCGCTCGCTGGCAGTTGCAGAAGCAAAAACTGGACGAAGCGCAACGGAGCGTGGAACACGTGATGAAGTGGAATCGGGAGAAAGAATCAGTCAAGGCTCGTTTAGCGCACATTATCAGTGGCTTCCAAGAATTCGCGCACCCTTTACGAAAGAAAAGGACGGGTCAGAGATATTCCTTCTGGCACTTGTGTTATACCAGAACGATGACCAAAAATATCGCCGTCCTTATCTTTGCATAGTGAGTTATTCCAAGCAGAGTGTTCGTCCAAAGTCGTGGCATTAATGTTATCCTAATCAGTTAGGTACTAGGCATGCAACCCGCCACCACCATGCAAACAGTATCGCCAGGTCACTCAATCGTTATTACCTCATTTTAGTCTTTCTATCAGCATGATCACTTATGGTATCATTCTCAATAATGATAAATTAATTGGTGATAAGTACCTCAATTTTTTCCTCTTCGCCTGTATTCGCTGGATTTCAAGCGTTTTGACCCCTGTGATCGATGCTGGCGTGAAGTAAGGTCCCGTGATCGAATCATGTTCCACTCACAGGATGTACCTTCCAGGAGCTGTGGACGGAAGCTTACGTCTACGATAAGTTTCATTGTTATGTGCCTGGCTGCAACATCCATTTCACTGATACTTACGTTTGGTAAGTCGCTGCAAATGCCGTCCCGTGTCTCATGTCTGTAATTTCTTGTTTCAGCTCCGCATGCCCCCAAGGCAGGAATTGCCATAACGGGACTGGTTTTGCTAGCAAGTATGCTAACTTCGCCCATTTGGGCTTCGCTTAATCTCACCTCCGTCGAGGCATTTCCGACTCCAATAAGGTGCGCAGTCTGGGAATATTTGACAAAGTGTCTTTTATTATGTGTGCTTTTTCAGAAATACAGCAGTTGGAGTCAGCGCCATGTTCACGCGCCTTGGTGGTGTCATTGTGCCTGTGTTCCTTTACATGGTAAGTGAATGGCAAACTGGGCACAATCTGCCTAATCCTCAGAGTGCGCATGTGTTACTGGGGACTGTAGTCCTGTCAAGTCACATCTGCCAAACTATACTCCTCTCCAAAGGATCTTTCATTTCAGGCTGAACTGTGGAAACCATCGCCCTTCGTTCTTTTTGCCGCCGTAGCATTTATATCCTCCGTGTTGTGCGGATTCTTTTTGCCAGAAACAAAAGGCAAAGCTTTACCGGACAAAATGCCTAGCCGCCAAGAAAACTGGTTCTGTTGTTGTGGCGACAAGAAAGCACCACAGAAGCCGGAAGCAACGGTTCGAAGCAATTCATTTACTATCTATCAATTCAAAGATACGAGTACGAGGGGGATTTAAGGTTTATTACGGTTGTACGAGTACTGTAGATGCTTCCGAGAAGAAAATATATGCGCACGTTGTGCAATTGACATCTAGCCTTCGAATCGGAAATTCACAGAAACACTTACCTTTTGATAGTATCCTGCAGTAATGGAGTCATAGTCACACACATTCCTTCCAATGCACTCCATTTCATGTTATTTCAACTTTATATTTTTTAAGGCAAGAAAAGCTACATGTTCGGTAAAAGAATCAGAGAGATACTGTATATATTTATAGAATCAGGAAAATTTTCGCGCATCGTTGAATTTCATACGGCAGCAATCGTCTTTCCCCAACCTCCGACATTATTCCCTTTTGTAGTAACGTTTGGCCACAACCGTGCTGCCGTCGGGCTCGTAGGCAATCAAAGTCTGAAATCATTTGATTAAACACCTCGACTTCAAGCGGACTACCGAACACAACAATCCGTACCACTTACCACGAGCATTTCGTCGTCGCTAGTCATCTCACGAATCAAATCCGAATTCTTCTGATCCGGTTTAGTTGCTTTTTGCCGTTGTACCAACTTGCCGTCTTCAAAAGTGATCGTACTCTAAAAATTAGATTTTGACCAAAGGTGAGATTACCGGGGACAAATCACTATTCTTGCCTTGACTTTGCGGCCATCGATGGTATCCTCGTCGAATTCTACACCCAACTGAAATTTCAGCTCGGTATTCTTGAATGTACTCAAAGTCTTAAACGACCATTGATCGCCATTGATCGTGACATCGTAGTGATTCTTGATCACATTGCCGATCTTTCGTGTCATCAGGCCAACACCTAAAAGTGTGGGATTGAAAATATTGATGGCATTTCCGTTGTAAATTCCTTCGTCTCCATTTATCTCACTCACGCTAAATCGATAATTTTTACCTAAAGCTTTCATATAGGCGTCGAAATTCTCCGATTTTTCCAGCCTAAATTTTCCTTGAAATTTCGATGTATCACCCATTTTGTAATTTCTACTTCAGAAAAACTTAAAAGTAGGTTAAACGTGGGTTGCGATGCCGAAAGCCAGAAAGAGAATTGACAGGAAACGGGTAGATCTGTTTCCGCACTAGCCAACTTTACAATGCAGTGCCGCAGATGCTGCTTGCCTTTCTGCCCTGTACTCAGGATTGGACTAGCCTACCTTACGAGTACGGTACCTATGTACTGTACAGTACTATGCCTCTATAGGCTTCCCTTGGCCCACCATGGGCAATGCCGATTTTTTAACTTTCTATTTGCTTGACGGTGATTGGTGATTTAGTATTTCTATGTCGTGAGCATAGTACAGTTGAATATGGTTGACCTGATAGCTCAGATTTGATCAGAGCGATAACATATACGGTGCATGACGCGATCGTGAGTCGGGGTCGATTTACCAGGAGAACCGCGCCAATAGGAAGGTGTTCTTTGCCTTTTTATATCCCCCCCCCCCCCCCCCCCGATCTAGCACAAAAGCCTCACAGTCGCAGCATGAGACATTTCCTTGCGAAGCGGCTGCACAGAAAAGGTTGGCATAGTAAAATGGTAGGTGGGCTCGTTCTTGTTGCCTCATATAAGTGTTATTTTGAACTACACTCGTAACACACTTCCTAAATAAACAGTTGGTAGAATCGGCAGAAAAATCACCTTTGCTCCAACGTCTTCCTGGATTTGACGTAGAGCAAATGAACAAGCACTCGAAACACTTCTGTGCTTGTATTTCAGCAGGTTACACAAAAGTTTTGAAGTGAAGCAAACATAAACACTTGAAATAACTCAAGATCGAACCAGTGGGTTCAGGAATTAGGATTTACACATCACAAACTTCGACAGTGAGATTAGAACTTTCCGATCTGCTGTAACTGTAGCTGCGTTGTCGATCGCGAACGGCATGTGCGGCAATGGACTGCTTCCGTTTAATACAAAATGGGTTGAGTAGAGCCAAGCACTTTTCCGCGAATCCTTTCTCAAAAACTTGCCATCCAAAATCGCCAGCCAGACTCGTCAACAAGGATGGATCGTATCACGTTGGCCACATGCATCCACCGCATGGATTTATTAGACGCCTCCGGTAAGCGGGCGTTTATGATTGCCACAGTCACGTAATAGGCTGGATAACATTGAAAGACATACCGCGGGGAGTGGATGGTCTCAAAACCTCTCCAGGCAGGCCTCCTAGTCGTATAAGCCCAAGACATCACTCCGACGGGTTTCTGAATCGCCTGGACGATCGTATCGAACGGCCAATGAACGGCCTGCTCCTTGCACAAGGCGGTCAAATACACTACTGTATCTTCTCCACAGGCCAAACACGCTTACTACAATGTGAGCCCCAACGTGGTCAGAGTTGTCTTGGCCTGCTAACGTCTAACAGGCTCCTCATGGTCGTTTTTAGAAACACGTTTCCCTTCCTGTTGGAAATTCGGTGGCGTTGGATCTTTCTCGGGTCGGCAGTGTGCTTTCCTCTGTCGTGGACCTTCTTTGCCATCCTATATTATATCATTGCCTATCGAAATGGCGATTTTAATTTTCCCCGCACCATTTTGATAAACAATGAGACCAACAGCGAAGGCATTGCCGCTGAAAGCGCCATAACGTGCATTACGAACGTGAAGGGGTTCGTCGACATGTTTCTTTTCTCAGTGGAGAGTCAACAGACTATTGGCTATGGATTCAGGTAATGTCGGCGTATTCGTTAATATGACCGATGAGGAGTTGCTGCGCTGTTTAATCAATGACGAAGCCTTCCTTTGCCACAAACCGATATGGATCCTGCTCTGCAATTTCAGTGGGCTGGTGGCATAGCAATTGATAGCATTCCCTTTGTGTATAGCAATACAGCATGATCTTGGTGCTATCATATGACTTTATACAGTGCATCATCTCACGGTCAGAGGGACCTTTTGAGCGTTCCATTTTCTCCCTTTTACCGTTTCTTGATTTGTCATTATTTGCAAAAATGCGCTGCACGAGTGCTTTGAAAAATAACAAGTGTAATCAGCATTCCCTTGAGGTCGGGATGTAGATACCCTCTCCCGGCAGGGAGGTTTCAACCCTTCTGGTTGAGGTTTCAGCGGCGGGTAGTCGAGAGACTTGCCTTCCTCCAGTAAGAGCTTTTTCCGGAGACTTGGTCTCTCATATCTCCTGCCACCTGGGTGCGCTGGTTACACAAGTAAGCGAGTAAATTAGCCATGACAGCTTCTGATGTTAGAGCCTGCAGCATTGGCATTTTGTTTTAGATTCCCAAGTGATAACTGCCCATTGCTAATTGCTGTTCTCTGTTTCCAATACGTGGCTGGTGCGATCCTGCAGGGGTGCATATGCGGTATTGTATGGGCACGACTGGTCAGGCCGAAACGGCGCGGGCAGGAGGTCGTATTCAGTGAACATGCCGTCATCAATCGGAACAAAGACGGACGTCTTTGCTTTAGTTTTCGTATTTCGGACATTGCTGGCAATCATTTAGTTCAGCTGGCTGTACGGATGTACATGGCCGTAAAGATAAACGTGCCAAATTTGAATGATGAACTGTTCTCGTTCCGATTAGTCCATATGCACTTGGGCCAAGCGGACGGCAGTGACCGGATGTTACTCTTATGGCCGTCACTAGTCACACATGTAATAGATGAGCGAAGTCCACTCTACGAGTACAGTGAGGCGAGTATGGCAAATGACAATTTTGAGATCATTGCCGTCGTAGAGGGCATTGTGGAATCGACTGGGCTCACGGCACAGACTCGTACTTCGTATCTGCCCTGCGAAATTCTCTGGGGACAAAAGTAAGTCCGAAGGAATACCGCTATGCCAGCCGATATACAAGCAAACAGTAGAGAATACGTTGAGCTTCAAGTTGCTCCTAGTTAAATGTCGGTGATTTTATTATTATGCAAACGAAAGCTTTTTCAGGTTCCATCCAATGAATTTTATTGGCAGGCATAAGAGCAAGGTGAAAGTGCATTATGCGGAGTTCGAGAATACATGCATCGTAGATACGCCAGAACTTTCCGCAAAGCAATTGGATGAATTCAAGATCAGGAAGCGAAGTGACTAATCTCTTTCTGTATAGGCTTCCCTGTGGTATGAATATCCGTACACTATGTAACGAATTTTTTTATTTTTGTATCAAGTTTCGTATCCTCGCGATGCGTAAAATCTTCTGAATCCGGCTCTTATCAGCTTACTTCTAAAAGGAACTGAACACTTACAGTAAGCCTCTTTAATCCTCGAGACCCAATGCCAAACTGCTAATGGCATACCAAACAGCGAACACAAACATAGCGATATGCTGCTTGTCACCATTAGGCTGGTTTCACGTGACAGAATGCTGCATTGGCTACGTGAGCTAACCCTAAGAAGGTAACTCTTATCAGTCATCAATTTTGGACCACAAGACCAAAACCCATAATGTTAGGCTGCGCTCGATTTGACAAGCGCGTTCGTCCAGTGCGTTCGTACAGCTCGCACCAGTCGGCTCATTCACTGGCCCTCAAGATATACGCCCAAGTTTAAAGAAATGTCCAAAGAAAAAAACGCTGCTATTGAAACCACTATCGGCTGCGGCAGGTTCCAATTCTTGCTTTACATCTGCTGTCAATGGGTCGTCTTTGCTCAGGCTTGGAACCTGGTGGCCATAGTGTTTAATAAAGTGCAACCGACATGGACGTGCTTGGATGAGGTGATGCCTGCGGCGGCTGACGGAGGAAGCACGACTTCCCTAGAAGCCTTAAATGCTACTATGAGCCATTATCAAAGGCAGTGTGCTATCCGGAAAGACTGCAAGAACTTGACCTATTCGTACACATACTATTCTATTGTAGCCGAGGTAGCTTTCTTTCAAATGATTAAGGCCACCTGAATTCTATCTGTAGCTAACGTGGTTTCAGTGGCAGTTAGTGTGCGATAGGGAACGAATCATGTACGTCATTATGACCATTCAAATGGCCGGTGTTCTCGTAGGAGCACCAATCTTTGGGCAGATAGCTGATTCGTTTGGTCGGAAATGGGTAAGATTAAATTTGTGATGCTCTTTAACTAGAATAACAAGCATTATCCGTTTAGTCATTGTTCGCTGTGGTAGCTGGACTCCTGATTTCTGGCGGAGCATCGGCAGCATCACCTACTTGGCAAGTCTATGCTGCGTTTACGTAAGTTCCTTTAAAAACTTTTTCCTAGGATTTTCCTAAAATGTGCGAATGCAATTGATTCTAGCTTTTTAATTGGATTCTTCTGTGGCGGTTCAACAGTTACAGGCTACGTTATGATGGTCGAATTCCTGTCGCAAAAGCACCGCCTTTGGGTACCATCTATTGGTAAATCCAACAAAAGCCAAGCATGACTGGGCCAACAGGACTGTTTTTCAGGGGGATGGCCGATTGCCTTTGCCCTTCTAGCGCTCATGGCATATTTGGCCCAGAGTTGGCGAGTACTCACGGTGGCCATAAATATATTGGCAGCACCTTCGTTGGCACTTATTTTGTGAGTCTTCGACTCTGCATCACTACTCTAGTTTCGCATGAGCAGACAGTGTCGAAAATAATCATTTGTTACAGTTTCACTGAATCCGTGGCAAGTCCTGATGGCAATCGGTAATAGATTCCTGTTTTAGATTTATTGGCGAGAGTCCACGATGGCTGTTGCAAGCGGAAAGAGTTGACGAAGCCATGGTCCAACTGCGCCGTATTTGCAGAACCAACAAAACTCTTGTCGGCGACAATGATTGGGCGGTCCTTGCAGATACGAAATTGCAACAGGGCGCGCAAAAGAAGGGTCAGTCGAAGAAGTATTCGTATTGGCATCTGTTTTCAACCAAGAGAATGGCTTTAAACACCATTGTTCTTTCCACCTGCTTGTAAGAATGGTAACTTTGGTTGCTGGCAGCTTCTCATTCAAAGTTGCTTTTCAGCTTTTGCTTGAGCAGCATATCTTTCGGACTGACATTTAACGTTGACAAGCTATCTGGCAGCATATTCGTGAACTTTTTTTTCATGGCCTGCCTTCGATGGTTTGGTAGCATGCTGACGATCGGTGCTGACACTCTCTTCAAGTATGAGCCTGCAATTGAACTTTGCTCGGGCCCTAATTTTTAGTATGAGCACCAGCCTTGAGTCTCTTTCCATCATTGGGTATAGGTGCCAATTTACACCAGGTTTGACTCCTATATTATCTGGAACAGGAGCATGGTTTTTTGTATTCTGCGCCCTCGACCTTGACAATCGCAGGTAAAATTAACCCACACGCCCGATTTTTACAGAAAATATGGTCGCCGATTGGGTGCCATCCTGCCAGCACTTCTAATCGCGATCGCATCGTCAGTCAGTATTATTCTATACATATCAAGTAAGGACACTGTGATCTTATATCTGTGAGCTCGATGCGAACAGTTTTGTCTTTGCAGGTCCCAATTCACCAACTTTGGCTACTGTTGTCCGTGTTTTACTCCTGTTCTCTGCGGCCATGTGCTCACCACTTTGGATCGCCTTGCCGTTGGCCAATAATGAGCTCTTTCCCACTCCAATCAGGTACCGGGCTTATTGAGTAATAGGTAATGCTGAAGCAGCATGAGGGGCCTGAATGTTTCAGGAACATCGCTGTGGCCTTTTGTTCAATCTTCAACCGCTTGGGTGGCGTTGTAATGCCTCAGATTTTATACATGGTGCTAATAAGCCGTTTTACTTTCTCGCTACGTTCCCTGACGCACTTCGTTTCAGGCACTGTTCTGGAGGCCGAGTCCATTCGTAGCCTACTTGGTCCTATCTCTCCTTCTGACCACACTCTTTGCAGTATTTATACCCGAGACTAAAGGACATCCATTGCCTCAGCAAATGCCTGAAAAGGATCGACCTCGTCAAGAATCAGCCACGGAAAGAAGCAATTCTTTTACGGCTTACAAATGCATGACCGTAAATTATTCCGAGACGCCTTTGCTCCAGGAGTGATTGCATTTAGTGAGCAGGTGCGGGCAATATTGATTAAAGATGAGACGGATGTGATGGCCCTTACGGGATGGCAGTACATAAAACAGAAGCAAGCAATCACACGCAGTCAAAAGCTGTCATGCGACATTGTCTGCAAGTGTCCGATGAAGCAGTCCACACGACAAAACATGTGAGTACATACAGTATAACCGTATACAATACGGAAAGTTAAACCCAATTCTTAAAAAATTTTTTTCACGTCACCGAGCCTCGTCGTCACGTCACAAAACCTGATTTCGTGCTCTTCGTCTTGTTCTGACATTTTGCTCCTTCAGACGAGGTTACAATTCGTCCCACATTCTTGCACCATACTTGCGCTGTACTCCGATTCATTGAGTAGATGCGATACACCATTTCGCATTTGCCTTTCAATCAAAGCAATCCTTGATTTCAAAATTTCCAACTCTTCAACAACTTTTGTGTTGACTACTTGAAATTTCTTTTCGCCTGGCTCGGGGCTTACCTTTAAATCCGTTGTCGTAGAATTCATTGCCGCCTGAATCCACATTGCTTTCAAAATCAATCTAATCCCAGCACAACCACTATTCTTTTCATTTTCTCCCTCTGTTTCATGTTTCGCCTGTTTCAATCGATACACTAATCGAGATACAGTAATCAAACATGCGTAAAGAGCGAGGCCGTTGAAACCCAAATACAAGCCAACGATCCCGCCAATTTGGGACATAAGATCCGAATAGGTTGTTTTGGGTACTTCTTGAAAAACTGGGAAAGAAAATGTAGTCGGTTCGAATGTTATTTCAAGATTAGGGCCCGCATTCGGCACCACGTTGAATGCCCAAACATAGCCGACTTCTGAACACAAATTCAAACACCGCTCATCGCAATTCTCTTCTTCCATTATTTCGTAGCTATCATTCCAACATCGAACATAGTCTTTGATGCTGCAGGACTTGGTCGAGTGAAGTTCATCATCGGTGAACAAATGCTGATAGACGAATGGGGTACACTTGCACAATTGCTTGATCACATTCACGCGACACTTCAATCGGCAGACAGATTTTGTAGTGGACGGATCGCATTTACGATTGCGACGCTGAAAAACGCCCATGACTTGTGTCGATATGGTCACATGCGGATTGTTGTTCGCTGTGATAGAAAATGTAGTCGCCAGGCCTTGAGCTTTGTACTGACGATCGCGTGGATTAGCGATCAAAGCGAGGTGTTGTTCAGCGAAAAGAGTGATATCATTTTGCCAATCATCTTCTTTAGACGGCTGCAGGTGAAAATTCTGTGGCTTAATAACCAATACGCTTGGCTTTTTCCCGTAAATTAGAGGTGCCGGAAGTAATGGGAAACACAGCTCAGTGGGATCGAGCACGTGAATATTCCTGCGGAGTACCAATGCATCGCAAGAATTTGTGGACAGGACGTCACCCAAAAACTGTTTGCACATTCTTTGAGTTGTTAGCATGACCAATTCCATTGGACTGCCGGATTCAAGGAATTCATCGTGGGCATCGTGAAACCATGTGAAATTACTCTCATTGAAAATGTCTTGATATGTGCGATCTAGTAGAGTGATCGTTTCTGGGTTTTGGCTGACGTTACCCCATGGGCGATCTCCAATTAAGCCAGCAAAGCTTAAATCAATGGCTGACAGAAGAGATATAGCCAAGGATGTTGGTGAGGCCAGCAATTCATCATTTAACGAACTCATATTCCAGAACCCATCATCCAAGATATTTCTTGCCTCCTCGGCCACTGGTGCGAGCTCAAGTCCCCACGGACTTGAGGCTGTCTGCTCGATCAAAGGAATGGTGGCGCAGATGGCGTATCGCGGTAGAGGCAACGTAGTGTTATCCACGAACGAGGCAATGGTCATGCTCTTCTCGGATAAGTAATCATTGATAACAACCACCATATCGCGAACTGTCAAGCTGAGCAAAGAAGTAAAGCAGAGTAAAAACATGCAGCTCTCTACCAAGGTCGACATTGTACATAGAGATGTATTGTAAGTGGCCACCAGTCAGCACGGTGTGAGCGAATCCGACTCGATGGAAAGGTCAACTTGTCACTGGAGCATGTGATAGCCTGGTTTGGGAATGTGAGAGAGAAGACGCACGATGTCGCTAGGTAACGAAACTAATAGTTCTTAGGCTCATTTCGAGAAACATGATCGGATAATGTATCGGCTATATGTCCTCATAGAAAAATCTAGAACAAAAGGGGGCTTCGACATCTGTGCGTGCTTACGACGTGATTACGCGTGGACATTACCAGGTGAAAATATAGAACTAATAGCTGCCCTGGTACTGTACTTGTTGATAAGTCTTGAACACGGCTTTTAATCATACTGTCTAGGGCACTAATCTTTAGACCAGACGTACCAGTCAGCCTTCGATACGAATGACGCACATGTAGCACTCATACTCTCGCACCAAGTCGACCCTGCATGCGAGCTTATCTTATCTCGTTTGGAAAGTGCCAAACAAAGGCAAAAACTGTCGAACTATGATTTCTTCTTACTCTCCTGCGTTAGTGCTCCTGCGATCTCGCAATGGAGACATTTGTCTTTTCTCTACTTCTGCTCCTTTCTCATGCTCTTCCTGGCTCTTTGGCTGCCTCGCCCCAAAATATAATAAGCGACGTAGCTTTTAACAATTTCATTCAAGATCTTCTCGCTTCTGACCACGATCGAGCTAGACCAGATCAAGTGAGCATCGATTTCCAACGGTACGCGGATAATCGGAATCTGACCGACCAGGCTAGCAGGAGGTAAGGACTTACACAAATAATACTCTCAACTAATAAGGGTATTATTTAGGCTTTTTTCTCGTGTCAGCGATGACTTACTGTCAAAGCCGCTCTATAGGAAATTTCTAGCATTACTCGACAATTACTACCCCAGTACTGGTCAGAGGGAATATGAAACTGCTGAAGAACGCCGTGAGATCGATGAATTTTTGGACCAAGTCTTAGGCACAGCAGTATTCAATAAGACATACGATTTCTTGCGGAATCATGGTAAAAATGCTCTGGAAATTTCTGGGGCTCCCCTAAGGTATTGTGTTCCTCAGGGCACTCATCTACGTGGTCCAGGAGGCATTTTAAAGATTCATTGAAGAACTTATGGTTCGACTATTACTCAAGAATGAGAGGCGTACAAGACACTAGCGCTTTCGAGCATGTGTTCGTGGGTGAGGTACTCGAGAGGAATCGAGAGATTGGAGGCATGCACAATTGGTTGCGATTCTATGCAGCTGAAAGAGATGGCGCTGTTGACTATGCTGGATACGTAGTCAGACGTAAGGTAAGTGCTGAGGGTTGGCATGCCCCTGCATCTCAATCAGAGATACTTTCCTTTCAGAACGTTGCTTTGGTGATGTTCCGATGGCTTAATCTGTGGAAGACGACAGGCAGTTTTATGATTGGCACCAGTCCTGCTTTTGACATGGCGACTTATACTTTATGCTTTTGGCTGAAGCCCGGCTTTCGTAGCTGTCAATTCAGCTTGGATGGATGCACGATTGAAATCACTAGCCATGCTGTGACACAAAATGGCAAGACATATATTGGAACGGCGTTCCCGTCTCCTGGACGGCCATCGGCAGCTTGCAGGTGAAGAAGAATGTGTCTTGGTAAAGTTGCACAGTGTATTGTTTCATGAATGGTTGAGGTGTCTGTGCAGAGTGACACGTTTTGCTACAGATTTTAAATACCCTGAATGAGTTGGCAAGGCGTTTAATATTGGCTGTAAATTCTTTCAGTCACAGGTAACCAGTATTGCAACCCGTTACTGGGCAACGAGCGAAACATCATCCTGCGCTTATCTCTAATATTTTGGTACAAACTGAACGGAACCACTTTACTCCCGTTCAAGCCAGAATTTTTCGCAGGATTTTGCAGTACCCGTCTCGAATTTGACTAGCATTTGTACAAAGGATTGAACTGCATCTTACATACACTTTCCCAAATCAAGCCTGGTCCAAGTGATTTGTCAAGACGAGACAAACTAGTGTTCACAAAACATCCGCCATTCACAACAGTTTGTTGAAAAAGAAAGCGGCGATTAAAGGGGTGCTAAAGTTCAATGCATCTATCCTCCCACTCTCGATGCACCCAAAGATTAGTTTACGTCTGTCAATTCAATTAGTGTCTGTTATTGGACAAGAAAGAATGCAGGATTTCCGAAAGTGCAGGCAGCATACTTTGACAATAATGAGCCAAAATAGCCCCGTGGAAAATGCGTGGTCGGTTCAGTCAGCCTGGTGATCGCAGAGAGCAACCACTTGGAACCGGATACACATCGAACCAGAAATTTAACTGCGTCACTGTTTTCTGTGCGAAAACAAAGTACCTTGCTGTTATGGGCGTCAAAGTATGAGAGAACTAAAATTATGACAACAAAATGAATGGAGTCAAGGAAGAGTACAGCACAATACAAGTTGACGCAGTTTGGGCGTGCCCCCCCCCCCCCGATGGTATTTTCCATTTGTTGGCATGGGATGCACGCCAACGTTGGCATATTAAATTTGGAAACAGGCTGTACTTCTTTAAACTGAGAAACGGTTGACAGTAAGACAAACTATCAAGGCTAACTATTTCTGGACGGCATACCGTATCGGCACATACAGTAAAAAGTGGACAGATCTCATAGAGATTCAGAAAGGGCAACAGACAGGCACATTACCGCTACAGCACATGACAAAAGACACTAAAGGCTAAATGCAGTTACTTCTCTCTGTACTCAACTGAATCATATAAAGAAAACCTCTGATTCTCATTTTTTATAACCGCAAAAGCGTCGTCGTAGTTGGCTTTCATGCGTTCCACGAAATCCATGCGCTCTTTTCGTTTTTGTTCACCTTCTCCCTTTGCAAATTTCTCAGCAAAAACATTCAAGCCGGTCAGTGACCACATGACGTTGTAGGCGAACTGACGGTCGTACCACTGTCTCATATGATCAACAGTGACAGTTACTTTATCAGGAGCGATCGCTTTGAGGGCGTGATAATAGTGACGGATTATGTCGTCGATGTGAGCTCGACGAATCTCGGGTGACACGCTCCAACTCATGATTCGTGCAAGGTCGGCCATGGGGCAGCCTCTGAAAGTAAACATGGACGCAATCACGATCTCACACCATAAGTCACATGCAACACAAGCGAACCTTACCTCGCTGCTAGCTGCCAGTCCACAAAAGCTGCTACTTGCTCCCCGACTGTGCCATCGGATCTCTTCTCGAACATGATGTTGTTGGCCCATAAGTCGCCATGGGTCAGCACGTCCTCCATGAAATCACGATGATCGCTCGCGGACTCGAGCATCTTGTCGAATGTCAAGTAGGCGATAAGCTGCTCGGGGTCAATGCAGCCAAAGTGATCAGGATATTCGTCTTTGATTCTCTGATAACCATAGTGCATGGTTCGCAGAATGGGCTCGTATACTGAGCGAAGGTGATCTGTATCTTTCACATGACTGCGCCAGTCGACTGATGTGGTCAGACTCCAACCGTGCAGCTTAGCTATTTCCGTTGTGGCGTTAGCAATTTGCGCCAGCGAAAGACCTCTGATCATGCACGGAAGGATGGATGCCCGAGGACTGAAAAAGTAAATATTTTCATATTTTCATGGGTTACTGCAGACCTGGCAACTTACGATAGGTCTTCCATGACAAGCATGCTAGGCGCCTCGTCTGTGGCGGTTGTAGCCGCATAGCAAATTGGAATGGGAACGGGTGAATAGTGTTGGAAGAGGGAATAGAGTTGGCATTCGGTATTGTGAAACGTAGCCACAAATTGCGTCACATTCCAGTCGACCATTTTATTAGGATTCTCGGCGTTTATTTTGTTTAACGCATCATTGATCGTGTCGACCACAGGAACCTTGACGATGACACTACTCGGAAGATTGTCGTGTGTGTCCCAAGTTAGATGCACTCTAAGAATGGTTGAGACAAACCCATGATCGAGGGCTGTTTGCTCACCTCGGATGGCTCGAAGCACAGCCTTCGGACCCAGTGCCTCTGCTAGGCATTTGGCCAAATACTTTTCAGTCACAGAAGTATTGCAAATATTTTCGTTCATTATGATGCTTTGACACTGGATCAACTTGATAGTGAGGCTGCCTGGGAACGTTGCGCTAATATATATCCAACTTCTCCTGCGCCAAAACTGAAACAGGTTTCAGCAACGCCCCTGTTGATAAATCGAGTTAGCCCATTTGGAAGTCGGATGCGGGGTGCAAAGTCCTGACGCTGTATTGTACTCCGTACAGTGTGTATGAAGCACAATCCAAAGATGTGTTGGATTCGTGTCCTTTGTTTGCCCCCATTTACCGCAAGGACCGGAAGCTGGTATAATTCGATCACACTGCAGTAGCAATCTTCTTCGTAAAGATACAGAAAATGCATCTGACACGCCCTCGCAGCGTGTTCTCTTGTTAATGGAGGCTCACCTAGCAGATCAGTGCGGTCATTACTAATGTTCAAAAGAAAATACATTGCTTTTTAAGAATTGAAGACAGCTGGTCACTTCTTCTAACAATAATTTAAGAATTTACGCAATAATCTTAAAACATTTAGAAATTTCGACAAACGAAAAGAGCACGGAGATTTTTATCAGATCGCACTGACACATCACGTGTTTTCTTTTTGACCACTGGTCAAAGATGCTGTTCATACGCGGCTGGCGTCATCGCTTTAAAATTTGGCAGCCGTCTTTGTTATGATATGGGGTACCATACCTATAGATACCAGAATTTCAGAGACATACTACACTAGTTATAATAACTTCAGCTGCCAATTTGTACTATATCAACAAGACAAAAAATCAACTGGAGCCCAATCAACTTATCCTCATCTCAGCACTTATTATTCAATCTACAAGATATGATCACCTTCACCTGCCAATATGAACCATATCAACAAGACAAAAAATCAACTAAAGCCCAATCAACAAATTCACACTTTACAGTAGGTACGCCTGGTTTAAAATACTTAACTCACTAATCAAGAGGGCGCTAAAACGGCGCGCACCCAGACAGATTACAATACGCATAAGTACAGTATGTAGATACAGTACTGCAGGCAGCTTACGGACCACTGAGCCGCGGTGGCTCAGTTGGTCAAGGCGTTGGCTCATTGCTTGGACCAGCAACCCTGACCGGGAGGCCGCAGTTCTGTTCCGACTGGGGACGGCAGTTTAGTTAGCCAGTTCTCAGAGTGGTAACCGGTCTTCGACGGCAGTTTAGTAAGTCCGCCGCTGGCCTTGCACGCCTGGCTCTGGGCGACTCACCCGGCACCGTCATGTGGCGGACGCCTTACGAGTAGAGAATCAGGAAACTGGTTCCCGAACACCAGTCGGGAAGGTCCCTCCCTTCTCGCCATCATTCTGGGACGCTGGTGCTGGCACAGGATGCCCTTGTGTGGAGGTGCTCCTAGTGGAGACACACAGAGGGAAGGTTATGTGAGTGAGAGCTGATCACCTCACAGCCTCACACCCAATAATATGACTATAGGCAAAACGGGTTGGAAGCCCCGTAGGGAACTGGGGCGGCACTGTAACGGGTTGGACACGGCTGGAATATGGTAACCGCTGAGTGATAAGGCGCTAGTGATGCTCAGGCCTGATGCTCAGGTACAATCATGCTTGGTTGCCCTACCTGAAACCCTAGTATACCCTTGGGATCTATGCTAATGTCTAAGCCTAGGGCTGGGTTGACCTCAGTGCAGCAAGATATGCCTATGGCCTTCCTTTTTCCCCGACTGTCTAGATCGAGGGTGCGGCCTGTCTGTTTCCTGTTATTGTGCCCGTGCCAGTGTCTCGTTGTGCTCGTTCGTGTGTAGCTGCTTTAGTAAAGCACTTGTGGATATTGGCTTCTTGTTTTGGGTCGGGCCCAAGCCCTTACAGCACGGGGGCCCAACCCACAAATCTTAATAACGCAATTTCTTGAAATTCCTAGACTAATATTCTATCAGTACGATAAGCCGTGCTACAAGGAAAAACTTCACCATTGACGATTAAATTGGTGATTGAATGTCACCAAATTCTCAATTATGTACTGACGAAAGATCCGACTCCTGCATGGGCGGCAAGCCACAGTGCCCTTTTAGAGAAAATGAAGTGGGAAAAAGTGAGCGTACAGGTTTTCTGGCCAACTGAAGGGTGCGTAGATCTTAAAGTCAATGCCTTACCTTACCTCACCAAGGCAAATAACTCGAGGTGGAAGGAAGGCATTTTCTTCCCACTTTCTTTTTTCTTTAACATCGACGTTCCCAAGCTGACTGTCAGCTGAATGGCCCCTGTTCATGGCACGATATGTTTAACAATGAAAAGCAAAGCTTACCATGGGAGAGGATCCACCCTGATATAATTTGCATTGCTCACACTGCCAGCCTGTGGAGTAGGTACTCAATGCGCAGAGCCGTGTGCGATGTCACACTGCCATGCTGCACAACGCATTATGTACAGCCGATATCACGAATCGCTTGATTCGACAAGTCCCTCATTTGTATCTCTGCGTGCGACTGTACAGTCTGGTTTATCAAAGAAAGATGCTCCCGTACATGATCGCCTTAGTGTCGCTTCCAATGATCGCTAATCCCTATTTGTTTGCTCAAGGTCAAGGATCGGTCGAGTGGAATGACAAGTATCGAGCGTGCCTCCTCATCGATGTGAATGTACCTGCTACGGATCAAAGCCAAGATATCGTCGGATTGACGGAGAATTTCGTACACGATCTCTACAATGCCACTTCAATGCCGTCCAGTATGCATCGTTGTCTTCTCTGGGTTTTCCCATCGCTAGAGGAAGAAGTTCAATACAGGTTGGGCGACCATACAAGTGACGCGACGGATAAAGTGATCGAGAAGTACCAAGCTCAAATCAAGTTGCTTGCAGATAGCCGAAGCGAACTCGATCAGTTCGTCATTGATAACATTACTCAACCCGACCAGGATCGTTTTAAAGACGCTGGCGACTGCCTCAGTAGAATTAGTCGAGGAAATCCTAAAGTTCAAGCTTCGATACGGAAACTGAGAGAGCGATCGAACTGGAACGAAAGCGTTAAAGAAAACATACTTCCCTTTTTCGCTAAAAACCGTGGCTTACTCGTCGTGACGAACCATTACGGTGTGCCGAACTATACCATTCGAGCAGTCATTTACGACTTGCATAATACATCAGTACCTCTATGGTACATGGAGGGCAGCAGTTTCAGTGACGTTTCTACCGAGATGACAAAGGAATTGATCGAAGCTGCGAAACGTCTGCTCGTCCTATGCAACTACACCGACGTGAATGACGGATGCTTCTACGCTAATATGGAAAGAGAAAAATGCGAGTTGCGTAAGCGACCTGTTCCGACATTGCCCGTGGGGCATCCTCATTTTCAATACTGTATGCTACGGTCGAGGTACTCGAAAGATCTCAAGAGCTGCCCTAATTCTTCGAGCTGCGACGAAACTTGCAAGTCGTTCGAGAAGTTGACTCATTGCAATGCGTCCTGCGACAGCGGCAACAGGGGCCATGGTAGCCGGAAGAGATTTTTGCCATGGCGTGACGAGGATTCAAGGTACCTCAAAAACTGCCCCCTCTTCGAAAATTCCTCCTTTTTACCGTGTTCAATCGACTGCAGCAAAAAACAACGGGCCAGAGTTGCTCTCATAGTCGGCGTGGTCTTGCTCGTCTTGCTAATCGTAGCTGCCGCTATTGGTGGCTTCTTTTATTTTTTTATATCCCAAAATAAAAAGACGCGTCAACGAGAAACCCGTAAGGCGCCTAATAGCAGTAAAGAAACCAAAAAAGTGGCAACGCCAATAAACAAGGTGAATGTTCAAATCAAAAAAGCGTCGATCAAGAATCCTGTTAAAGGGCAACTGCAAAAGAAATAACGGCTCGATTGAAGATATGATCAAAGTTTAACAATTTTTAGTTTGTACGTGAAATCGTGAAATAATCTATAGTGCTAACGCGAATGAACTAGTTGTCACTGAATCACCTTACTTACTGATTAAATTCATCCATTCATTTATTGTTTATTCGATAGACAAACGCAGGATGCGCACTCAAAGTCCATGAAACACGATTGAAGAAGCCTGCTGACTCTTGCTTTTCGAAGTCTTCTTTTAGATTCCGTCGTCTTACGATTAGTCAAAGGACTAGAGATTGTCATTTCGCCGTTTCTGACCCAACGAATCGCGCATGTGTTTTTTGATTCTGTGATCCTTCTTCTGGTAGCCGATGCAAATATCGAATACCTGCTTTCAATCCAGCCAGGATCCTCTAATGTGTGGGAGAAATGATATAGTATGTAGATTGAAGACCGAGTGCTGCGTGTTTATGCTGTAGATTGACTGCCAGTGTCTCATACAATATGATGAGCTGAGCCACCGCTTCACCACCTGCAGTCGATTTCCGAATGATAATGTATTTTCTAGCTTGCAGCGCAGGCCTGCAAACGCTGTCTCAGTACCAGTAGGTCTTCTTCGCTCACAAGAATTTTTGTGACCCCATTCTCGAACTTTCGTCACTTGAGCTAGCAATAAGCCCTTTGCCTATCTCGCTACCAAAAGCAAGGCCATGCACAGCAACTTCTTGCGCTACTGGAAGCGCATTCAGACAGCTCCCCCTGTCGTCAGACACCAGTTTTATCCAACAAGGTAGAAGGGCCTTTGGACCCTTCTGGTGTTCGATAGCTGAGACTGTCAACTTACTCACTTCGAATACCTCGGTGATATGACTGGTCACGTGATGGCTTCCCACCTGCACTATAGCAAGCAATTTGTTACTGCTGAATTGGATACATTTATTAAATGAAACTGGGATTGGGTGGTGCATGTAATTTGATGCTGATTCAGAGCAGGCTTGTCCTGGACGACAAAAAGGTGGTCGATAAAGACCCTGCGGCACGAGTACCCTAGATCTTCCGCAAACCAAACCAGCTAAAACTTCATCTATGTACTGGCCACGCCAGCTGATAATGACCAGATTAAGAGTAACATAGTATGTACTTGAATGTGATTATTTAAGAAAAACTTGCTTCTTTCGATTTCATGGCTGCACATGATACAACTGATCGTTAGAATGAAGAAATGATGGGACGCCTTGTTTGCAGAAGAAATGCTGAATCAAATTAGCCTGTCTGGATAGGGCATCGTGGCGCTCATAATTTTCACTAGTACAGGCGGTTGTCATTCTTTCTGGACTAGCCAATAACTAGCCACCCGCTGCCAGAGGGGGTCAAGGATATGTGAAGCACCCAACGCAGCATTTGAGGCCAGGGTTACAGATTACTTCAAATCGATAAAAATTTCACAAACACCTAGCACGTCTTCAAATTTCAAAAAATGTTTTGCAGATACGATGGTTCTATTGCCTGATCTAAGCTGTAAGTAAATTAATTGAAATCATTTAAAGAAGCCAAGATGCATCTTTTTTAACACCCTTCGTTTTGTTATCTGCGAGCTCACGCGTCAGCTAAATATGGTCTGCTGTTATGCCAAAGTATATACGCAAGAATTGAAAACAAAGTTCAATATTCGGAAGAATCCGCCTTAGTATAATTGCACTGCATGAATCATATCCAAGCAGCATGCGGGCATCACTGCGTATAACATGCGCGCAGTATCCAACGAAGATATATCACAAAACTACCAGGCCAAGGTCCTAGGAATGATCAGATCGAACAGTAAGCCAGAGGTGGAATGGATGGAATCCTACCAGCACTAGCGAAATGTGCTGTTGCAATTTGGCACCCAGTTGATAGGATTAGAGATCGAAGTCTCTTTGAGAAACTCCTAAGAGCCCAAACAGGAATACAGCCTGCGGCACGTTCTCGGTAAGTGTGCAGAGAAAAGCACCTCCTTCGAGACAATCCAAAAGTGCCAAAAGATTGTATCTTATGGTCTACTAACACGCATAGGCCTACATACCTGTGTCGCCTCTTTTGGCCTTAGCCCTTGCGAGCAATCTTTACAATGATTGGCGCGCCAAGCTGACACGCTATACTCGGGAGAGATGGTCTTCTGACAGACGGGAGATTCTACCGGTACGCCTTGAAAATTTGAGTAAATTCTATTCCTTGTGACACTCGTGTTTTAAATTTTTCATCTTCTTTGGCGGACCCTGGAGATAAATTTCTTTGCTACAACAGGAGGAAGCTGACTCACTAACAGCTGCTTTCTGAACTGAACCATGGTTTTCTACTTCAATAATGAGTCCATCTTTACCTCATGCGGCTAATGCATTTCTTTGTCCAAGACAGCAATGTCTTTTCATTATGATAACAATGTCTGGCTAAGAATATCAGCATATCACTCTTGGTGCTTGAGCATAAGGGTCCACAGAGGAAGCGTCTTACATGAAACACACACGCTTTCACGCTTTCACCATGGATCTAGTAGCATGACTTTCAGGCTCGAACTCTTTCTTTAGCGGGTATATTGACGACAGAAATTCCTGGAACTTTTCCTTTTGTAGAGGAGTCGTTACATGCCATGCCGGCAGTGACCATCCATGAACTGTTGACAAACCAAAGTATTGCAGGTGAGGATAGAGCTGATAATACCGGTGAAAGATGTAAGATTGAGTACAATATCGCCCTGACCTTCCTATGCCCAGCCAATACTGTGGATTCGGCATTCGGTAAGGTCCTTTACTCCTTCACTTCAACAGGCCCTGATCTGGCTCGGAGTCGATCACTAGTAAGTCTTTCATGCTTTTTCTGTAACTGTTTGTGCGTGCCAAACCTTGATCAGTCACGATAGTTTATTGATGTACCCGCCCGTCCAGGGTGCGTTGGGATAGTTGGCATGCGCTATGGCCATCATGCACTATCGTCATTTGAGCCAAGTGCCGCTGTCGCTCCTGGAACATGATTTAGCTAATGAAGAAAATCGAAGAAAATCGTGCGTATGGCCATCTGATGCAATGTTTAGCGTATCACAAAAATGTGACTTTTAAAGTTTGTTTTAGACTTTCTCTTTTTATGGCTTTTGCTTTTCTTGCTGGGTGGAAATATGACAATGTGTAATTTAGAGCAATCCACTGAATTATTTGTGATTACGTCATATGGCCTCTCACTAGCTATGTGTGTATCTGCCGATCAGCTTTATTGAGTTTTCTGATAGTTTATTTTGGCGAGGTTGTGAAAAACGTGCTGTGTGCACCTAATTGCCGAGAGCTTTCTATTCGTCGCGGATTCCACTTAATCATGCCAAAAGGCGCAATTCTGTGGAAACGAAGCATACTGTGCCTACTTCTAAATGGTTGCTTCTTACAACTTTCGATCAGGATACGGGTTGCTCCTTTCGAACACGGCCTACTTGTTTCTTACTACGTGCGTACCTTTAAAAATCAGTCTTATTGTGCAGAACGTTAAACGCTTATCAGTTTGAGTTTCTGTCCAATCATCGTCGACTAGGTTCGAAATCCGGAAATTTGAAGGCATAATATATTTTGTGTATCAGGGTCTTGCGAATAACTAATATGGTTTTATTGGTTCACTGACCCATTCTCACGAGTACACCAGGCCTGGGACGTGTATATGGGTAATTTGTTTATAGCGATCCTTAACGTCTACGTGATTAACGTTCAGGATGTTGTCGCTTTTATTATATTAGCGTGCCCGTTCCTCGCCGCCGTGTTGCTCGTAGCACAGAATAGTTATATAACCTCTCACACACGCTTCTAGGGGATCATGTCATGTAGGTAGGTGGTCATACCGTCAAATCATGTCACATGACCAAAAATGGTTTGTTGGGATCAGACTCTTGGAATTGACCAGGGAGACCTGGATTTTTCACAAATATTGAGGAAGCATGACCTATGGCCAGCTTTTGCAAATGCGTCATGGAGACTGGTTCCTGTTTGATGTTGAAATGGCCAATCACCTTTTCCAGTTGCTTTCCCCAGCTGCGCCATTCTCATTTCGCCTTATCCATTCGCTCCGTATCGACCCTGCTTTGAACTGAATCTGGTAACTATCTAAAGCGATTTGGACTGCAAAATGAGAGCAATAATAAGAGCAAAAGTCAAGTTCGAATTTTGCTTTGTCTTTTTCCTGGCAGTGTTGTGACTTGCCGCTTGAGGGCGCCTAGTAGAATTCTTGGGGGTGAGGCTAGGGCCGTTGGCTCGGTGGGGAGGAGCCAGGGGAGCATTAGAAAGGTTTAGGGTGAAATTAGCGTTCTTCCTCTTACTAGCCACCCATCGTGCTGCCCACCCCATTTGGCAGAAGAGTCCAGGAGTTGACTCCAGGGAGGCACTTGGGTTGTCTGTGGGTAAGATCGAGAATTGTCGAGATATCGTCGTGCATTGTTGTGCTCATAAAGGATCCTCTGGTGTTGACTTTGGTCGTTATCGCGCCATCGACAGTGGAACTGTTCGCCAGCGTGGGCAAGTTAGGACGGGTGCTCGACCAGCAGCCAGGCTAATGTATTATTACGAGGCGCAGTTGCGGGCGCCCCAGGGAGGCACGGCATACATGCCTGCTGTTGCGCTGGCGATTGTTGTAGGAATCGAGTTTTGGTGGGCGATACTCTGCAGGGTAAGGCTAGGGTTAGAAGACCTTGGACCGCTCGCTTATATGTCACAACAGCAGTCATCTTTGCACTGCATGTTGGATGAACCTCAAGTGATTGGATAAGAAGAGGCTTATTTCCTCTTCTCCACAAGCTTCCTTTTTCTTCCTATCGCGTAACAGCAAAATCTCCGTTTTGCACCACATGACGCAGTTTGGAAAAGGTGATCGGCCTTTTCCAAAGTAGATAGAACAGCAATTCTTTCTGACGCATTTGAAAAAGCTGGCAATACTACAGGTCATGCATCCTAATTATTTGTCAAGATTCCAGATCGCTTCGATCAAATCTCAATAATCTACCACCAAACCAAATTGGTCATGCGGAATTTTCAGGGAAAAAAAAGCTCGTAGCTTTCGTGGCTTGTGCATCAAATGCTGAAAAACCTATCGTTTTTGGAAGACGATTTTACTCCGTCCTACCTACAGTATATTGATTCTGTAACAAATTTTAGTAGCCAAGACTATTTAATAACGAGATTGGCGACAGAGGCACGATTGAGCGGCATACTGTAGCACAGGGTGCTAAAAAGATAACCGCATTGAATGATCTCTCGTCTTTCGTCTAAAGCAGCTGTAGCTTTGCGCCTCGTATTTTAGTACTGTATAGTTTAATTTCCGCTGCTGCAAGCTGAATTGATCATATCTGCACGATCCTTCCACATTCTTATTCACCGCTGTTCTTTTTAGGGGTTATTTTTCGACAACTTACGTTGCATTCCTCTCATCATGACTAACATGTCTGACCTGTGTGACATGAACTATATCAAACGTTTGGAAGGAGTCGGTGGCTTTGTCGCCTATGAAGTTGTCACTTGGGTGCACTTTTTGTTAGGCACTCCCGGTCACATACTTATGATGGTGGCATTTTACAAGCAAAGAAAGGAAGATGCGGCTTACATGTATCAAGTTTTCGTTACTGTAAGTGAAATGCTCAAATTGCAGGCATGGGTTCTATTAGTGCTCACCAAGAAGTTCTTATCGGGGGCCGAATACACCGATGGCTTCCTATGGTTTAAAAGGTCCTATGTTCTAATGTATTACGCGGGCAAGCTAGCTTACAACTTATTCCAAATTATGTTCACCTTCAGCTTGTTGCTGTCAGTAGCCATGAGCATGGATCGCGTTTTCGCTTTGGCCTTCCCTTTCAAATACAAAAATGTGAATGCACGACTGCACCAGCTTTGTGCTTTTGTTCTGTGTTTCGTGGTGGCCACGTGCTCTAGTTTCAATGATGCCCTGGTGATCGTGCCGGAAGGGGATCACTATCTGGTTCAGTTCAGCTACGCCGCATCGCGTACCATGTTCGTTGTTTTCATGGGCATGTTCTGCAATGCTGTTCGTTGCGCTGGTCTGTGTATGCTAGTCGTACTAAACGTTGTACTGGTCAGACTTTATGCGATCATGCTGACGAAAGTGGGACAAGCGATTAGGAACGATGATAGGGAGAAACAGAGGAAAGCACAAGAAAAGGTCTTATGGACTTTGACAATTTGTCAATCCTTTTTTCAAGCTGTGTCCGTCCTCAGCGCTGTTCTTTATTTCACAGTCAGCTACTTCTCTGTTTATTTTGTCTACTGCTTGCGTTTTGTATTTTACCCCTGTATGGATATCCTCATCGATGTCTGCGATTTGATGCAGCTCTATGTGACTCTTCTAGTCAACAAACAGTTTCGCAATAAGATTGGGAGTCTTTTTGGATTTTGTAACTAAAAACACTGTTTCCGCTCCTGGTGTTCCTTTATTGAATGTTTTCGCAAAAGGAAAAAATAGAAACGTGATCGTTCCTTTGACTAACTGGTTGTAGGTTTTGATTGATGTCAAAAGAAGATCTCATGTTGCTTCTTTTATTGGTTACGAAATAGCAATATGCATCGTATGAACTATTATCTGGTTGTCTCTCCGGGACGGACGTACATACCCGTTTTGTGTTTTATGGCTCCATTATAATTTGATACTTTGAAGTAAAATCATGCCTTCATGTTTAGTTAGTCGCATCGATTTCAGCTTGTGGATAGCAACACTTACCTAGTGGCACACAGTACCACATACTGTATGATGTCTCATTCATGCCTATATTGAAATTTGTTCCAATGCGTGGGACAATGATCCAGTTGTTCCTCAAAGCCACTCGTTCAAGGTCGGCCACGATCAATTAGTCCAGCAGATATCGATAGATGCATCAATCCTGACTGGGATCCCCTGACTGTGTTCTTCCAGGTGATAGTTAGAAAATGGAGGCAGGTTTGCAGTAAAGTCTCGCTGGCATTGCACACCTGATAATGCTGGTGCAGGTTGGAGCAGCTACTTGGAGAGACATCACATAGAAGCTGAAGAGCGAGTAGCCATCTCAAAGACTCACTTGTGAAGGGTCGATGGCACGCTCGTAAACGCTGGTCGACTGCAGGCAAAAGGTTAGAACTTACTGGACCGAGGTCCAAAAAACATAAAGAAATACTAATTACCATTCCCAGTTACCCATTCCGTGCCCAGATTCTGTTTTCCTGACCTGGGAGGTCTTTCTGTAGGAAGAGTATCTGCTAATAATAGTAAACCATTTATAAGAATTGTAATACGAGTAGTTAGCTCTTAAAGTCAGTCATTTAGCACTGGATATTTCGACATCTAGCAGACCGGCATTTGGACTCTGACAATAAGATGCCGATATTTCAGATGGAGCGTTTAAATAGGACATTTGAACAGCATTATGAGTTCCCCATGAACGTCGCTGCATTGAGGGGGTCAGCCGACGACTGCATGTCATTGCCGTCGTTTAGAACACAGGAAAGGACACAGCTCACGTAAACGATGCGCACCAACCATTAGCTGGAAAGGCAAGGAATGCGGTTGCTGAATCGTATGGCTCGGGCTTGAGGAAAGCGCGCAAAATCGGCGGGGTTCGCTGAAAGGTGGTCAGGATTTTGAAAGTGGCGCTCACGTCTGCCTATTGAAAAAAAGCCAGGGCAGTTTTCACGTAGATGTACCCGTATTCTTCGGCCAATAGACCACTGCTGTTCCAGCATCACACATCATGGCGTCCATTATCGCCATCCTATCAGATCAACCAAGTCATGAATGAAGTGCGGTACAGGTGCACTTTGCGTACTGCTGGTACTTGTGTGCGGTGGTGAGAAATACGAGGACGAAATGTACAGTACATACTGTAAAGTAGCATGTTGTGAGTGGCCTGAACAGGGCTGTATTTAGGTGGTGGTGCCACGGTTGAGGCTTATATACGAGTGTCGATACCACCTATGTAGCGCTCAGGTCACTGGACTGGGGTCGCCTCTGACGCCGACGGGTGGCGGCTCAGGGCCCTTCTAGCCTGCGGGGAAAGGGACAAAACGGGTTCATCGAGTACAAAAGCTGAAAAGGTCAGCTGGTATCCCAAAAACTTTAATCTCATCTCTCCCACCGCCTCGACGCAGAGGTACAGACTTTGTGACAATCCATCTTTTAAACCGGGTAGCGATTATGCCTATACTTTTGAGGCATTTGTGGCGCAGAAGTTTTCATATGAATTAAAATGGCTTGTCGTTCGCTCGAGCTTACTATGCTCTCCCATTCGAAGGTTTCCTATTCCGGTCTATGTGCCACACTTCTAGAAGGGCTTGACTTCCTCTCGATCAGGCCACCATAAACATAGCACTCTTTGAAAGTCAACGGTGTTTGGTCATGCTTGTGTTCTCCTATGAAAGCTTTAGATACTTCCTTCTGTGAGCTGTCTTCCTGGCGGAACGTGATCGTTCATTAAAATATTTGCATAATACCCTACAGCTAATGCGGCAAATGCGTTTCCATGTCACAACAGCATTGTCTTCTTATTAGGATAACAATGTTTGGCTCATAATATCACGGAGCTACAATATCGCTTATTGCTTCTGACATCATAACAAGTGCCTAAAGGTAACGTCTGACGTGAACCTTCCTTGCTGCTTTCAGGTCGTCAAAACGAAGTTTCGCGTATACATAAGAGGAACGGAGATGTATTGACGCCATGTACATCAGAACTAGCCCCAGTGACGCACTTCCTTTGCTAAGGACTGAATATTAGTCGGCGCAAAACAATTATCGGCAGTGATTAGTCATGACATGCTGGAAGAACTTCGGTGCTTCGAACGACAGACGGTTCCCCCATGGTGCACATTGATGGTGTAATCGCTGCCCAGTGCACAAATTAGGTCTGTCAAAGAACACATACGACAAGTTTCCGTAGATGAAGAAGTTTGCTCCCGAAGGAAGCAGAAATTGCTAGTTTGCGACTCGTACGGGACATATGTACCTAGGAGTAACCAGTATCAGTATCGGTATACATTCTCGTCATTCGAACCATCGCCGTGTTCGCATGGTACAGAGTTAAAAATGTTCGCTCGTTGTGCGCTTGTGATATTTGTCAGTGCTCTAGTTGCCTCACTTGGCGTGCTACATCCCCATGTCCCCCATCCATCAATGGCAGTTCCCTGACAACCAGATTCATTTGATCCAGAAATTGCTGTCAGTCTCTTGAAGAGTGCTGTAGCTACAGAAGAATCTACGAAGCTGTCTGTACTCTAGAAATTAACTCTTACGATTACAGCGAATGCGATTGCAACAAAGTGTGCCCTAACGATAAATGCTTGCCCTATCGTTAGTTCCTCTCTTCAGAAGCTGCTGACTCAAAGCTCTAACGACATCTACCGTAGTTTAATTTGTCCCAAGCTCAAATGTACTTTGTGATATGGAATTACAAGACTTACTGCGTCCTCAAGGACCTGTCATCGTGTCCGTGTCGTCAGGACTGTGGCAAGCAAGAAAAGTAATATATCGATAAAAAATTGCTTATTACATGATTACAACCTGAACATTGTGAATGTTATGGCCTTTTTGTTTCTGATGCGCGTTCCAGCTTCTTCAAAATCTAGAGCAATGTAGGCATAATCATATGTTGCGTACCAGGGGATCTTGTGAACACTTTGCCCTATCGCACTTCGCGAACATATAAATTTGATTGGTCCACTGGCCAATTCTCGCTAGTTGACGTGCCCAGCCTACTTATGGTTGATTAGGTGAGCTTGTCCGTGATTCCCTAAACGTTATAATCTTTTGTATCGACCCATATTTGCTGCTAATTTTTAGGGTTTAAATTCTATTTAAATTCACCAACTTCTTGAATCAAGGCTATATAATTCTATGGCCATGGCTAACACGTCCGACCTGTGCAACGTCGACTTAAACTATATCAAACGTTTGGAAGGAGTCGGTGGCTTTGTCGCCTACGAAGTTGTCACTTGGGTGCACTTTTTGTTAGGCACTCCCGGTCACATACTTATGATGGTGGCATTTTACAAGCAAAGAGAAGATGCGGCTTACATGTATCAAGTTTTCGTTACTGTAAGTGAAATGCTCAAATTGCAGGCATGGGTTCTATTAGTGCTCACCAAGAAGTTCTTATCAGGAGCGGACTACACGGCTGGCGTCCTATGGTTTAAAAGGTCCTATGTTCTAATGTATTACGCGGGCAAGCTAGCTTACAACTTATTCCAAATCATGTTCACCTTCAGCTTGTTGCTGTCAGTAGCCATGAGCATGGATCGCGTTTTCGCTTTGGCCTTCCCTTTCAAATACAAAAATGTGAATGCACGACTGCACCAGCTTTGTGCTTTTGTTCTGTGTCTCGTGGTGGCCACCTGCTCTAGTTTCAATGATGCCCTGGTGATCGTGCCGGAAGGGGATCACTATCTGGTTCAGTTCAGCTACGCTGCATCGCGTACCATGTTCGTTGTTTTCATGGGCATGTTCTGCAATGCTGTTCGTTGCGCTGGTCTGTGTATGCTAGTCGTACTAAACGTTGTGCTGGTCAGACTTTATGCGATCAGGCTGACGAAAGTGGGACAAGCGATTAGGAACGATGATAGGGAGAAACAGAGGAAAGCACAAGAAAAGGTCTTATGGACTTTGACAATTTGTCAATCCTTTTTTCAAGCTGTGTCCGTCCTCAGCGCTGTTCTGTATTTCACAGTCAGCTACTTCTCTGTTTATTTTGTCTCCTGCTTGCGTTTTGTATTTTACCCCTGTATGGATATGCTCATCGATGTCTGCGATTTGATGCAGCTTTATGTGACTCTTCTAGTCAACAAACAGTTTCGCAACAAGATTAAAAGTATTTTGGGCTTTTGTGAAAACACGGTTTCCGCTCCTGGTGCTCCTTTATCAAAAGTTTCTGGAAACGGGAACAATATTAGAAACGTGTTGGTTTTATCAGAAAGTCGTAAGCTTTGAGTTTATTATAACAAAGACCTCATGGTGCAGTTTTGATAGATCGTAGCTTGTGTATCCTCTGTCATACGTGTATCTTATCTGTCAATATGCGCCCATGTGCTAGCGTTGCACTCTATGATAACGATAAATTAAAGTGCAGTAAAATCACGTCTCCTTCTTTAAAAAGCTACTTTTTTAGGCCAGTAGTACATATCTAGTAACTCAAAGCATCGTCTGTGTTCATTGTTATCGCATCACCAAACATGGATATGAGCATTCATGGGTAAAGAATCATGTCGTACACGAAAAGATTCGCAGGGCGCGAGGCGAACATTGACCAGTAATAGCGCCTGTCAGAAAGGCAGACCCACCTCTCTATCCAAGGCGGGCTGATTAGGCGTCCAGCCCATGATGGTGTCTCGTTCGTGGATGTTAAACTAGATTAGTGTTTCAGGTTTAGAGACTCTTCTACTTGCGCACCTTAGGTCAAAAAAAACAAGGATTTGATTCAGTGGTGGTGCCCTTTAGCCTCCATCTCCCGCGCAAATTTGTGGAGTAAGACCTGATATTTTTAACCAACCAACCGGCTCTTACGATAGCCAAAACACAAGTGCAGCCTTCCGATCAGGGTTGCTGGCCGAGCCTGAACCAACTACATGTGAGCGACTCCTAAGCCTGGCTACCCTTCGTTTGACGACTGAAACGGCGATGATAGGTTGTGTACGCTTCCTTATCGCCAGTAGCAGAAACGCTGTGTCTGATAAAATTACTCGAATGTTTGGTGTGCTTTTCAAGTCGTTCCTTGCCTTGCACATTTGCTTTACCAATTCACCCTGTACAGTCGATAGGAGACTGCAACCAAACATATAGACAGAGCATCTCGAACTTGTTACCAAGTTTGGCAGGCGTACAGGAGGGGTTGACGATGGGATCGATTGCTCTCTCCCACTCGCCATGGCCTACCAGCAGGCATGAGGGTCACAAACTCCAGTCGAGATTCTTCTCTTCCCAACGAAAAAGTGAAAACAATAATGGAACAATAAAGTCAAGTCTATAGGAAATCACAGTCGTATCTACAATTAGTCGCCGCTATTTATAAGAACAAGCTGCGTAGTGGTCGATAGTAGTGGCCTGAGCGATTTTAAAAGGATGTCGCTCACAATTGTTTGCACAGTAGTTGTGAATGCACGTTGACTTTGCTGTGTCCTGTTCCGCTATGCCAATATATCTTATCGTGCAGGTAATTGGTATTACCCATGCTTGTAAGGAAATGCAGTCATGACCGTTTTGCCATATCTCGTCTTAGAGTGGGTATTTTATACTGTTTATGGAGCGTGCTCGCCGACTCATGTAATGTCATGTCATGTCATGTCATACTTTATTTAAACTCACATAGACTCTGGGGTGGGATGTATTCATGGAGGCTCGTTCGTGGTCGGTTGGCTCTCTCTCTGCTTTAGATGAAGAGCTCGGTCAGACAATGAGTAAATTGAAGTATGTCTCGCCTTCGCGATTGGCACTAAGGTAAGAAGAGTACATAGTCCATGAACCCCAGTGCCCACGCCCCCTTACATGTACATTAGCATGGTAACAACTCGTGATTGCATGCACTGCAGCGAGGGATAGTCGTCTATTATTAGAAGCTGATGCATAAGTACAGTAGCTGTGGGACGCAGAGCATTGACTAGACACAACGTTCTAAATGCGCGCCGTCGCTGCACGTACTGAACACGTCCTATACACTTTGGTCAGAGAGTCTGCAAATAGGCGCTTTGAAATCTTTCTAAGCTATTACGTCAATTCGCCTCCAGCAGAACAGTCTGTCTTTGCCTGCCGCTGCCAGTTGCATCAGTCCTCTTGGAAGTTAGATGGATGCGAAGATGGCTTCCAAGAATGCTACTAATCAAATTGCTCAATACTTGCGAACTCTGAGGATATCGTCGTGTCGTCGAATCTTGGCCAAGGGTCGTTCCATGCAAACCAGTGGTCAATGGAAAAGTGAGGGTGGAGATGACGTTTTCGCGTCTTGGGAGCAAAGCCTGTACCCCAATGAAACACTGCCAGAGAGCTATGATTTGAACGTCAGCTACGTAGATACCAAGCCGAACGAGGAATCCCGACCGTCGTCCCCCACTGCCACTGCGGTCATGGTACACGGCACTCCCGGAACGCATAACGATTTTAAGTACATCGTTCCATCTTTGGTCGAAAAGAAGGTGTCAATGCGAACTTTAGTGCCGAATATGCCTGGTGAGTCGGTAATATGTTTGTTGATTTGGTGAACCTAACTTCATGTTTTTTCAGGGCACGGAGTGACCGAGGCCCCCGCTACATTTCGCCAGTCAAACGATGAGCGCGCCGAGTTTTTAGCCGATTTTGTGGCTGGAATAGGACTGGATAGGTTAGAGGGCCTCTTTCTACTCTGACATAGCGCTGCCCAGCGCTTTTTTCCTACCTTTGCTGTTTTGCAAATTAGAATGGGCGTACATATCTAGGTATCTACTCTGGACCCAAACAAAGTCTGGCTTGGGACCATGGCTTTCCACTCACGATTTGCATACCTACTTTTCTTCAGAGTCGATATTATGGTTGGCCACAGCGCCGGCTGCTACCCGCTGTTCAAGTTAGCCGCGGATGATCAGTATTGGACTCCAAACGGTCCTTTGTGCGAAACAATGGTCTTGGTGAATCCTGGTGGTACAGCGGCACCTCACAAGTGAGCCCCGCAAGGGTTCATCGTTATCACTCTGCCGAAGTCCTATTTTAGAGGCATTCGGCCATACTGGTGGCCACGATTTTTTGCTAAGTTGCAATATACTCGTTTGCGACCATTGGTCGGATGGACGCAGTATTTGATCTGGAATTACGCACTTGGTCTGCGCGTATCTTCCGACATCTCTATGGCTGGTATAGACATGATTGCTAATGTTGGCCTAAGTCAGGTGCGAAGCTAGGCCATTTTTGCTATTTATGGTGTCTCGACCTGACTTCTTATTTTAAGCTTCCCACTTACATCAAATGCCTATGGAGGGATCCCTTGGCCCCTCGCGTCCTGATGATTTACTCTGAGGACGACCCTCTGATCGAGAAGGAGCGCAGCGAAGAGACGGCCATCGCGTTAGGTATCGAGTTAGAAAAGATCTTCAAAGTTTCTGGAGCTGATGACACGGAGCGGGCTGTGGACCACGTTCGAGCTTGGTCGTCATCTGAAGATGGATGTCGCCATGCTGCAGTGGCGTTTGGGAAAGGCATGGGAGGTCATTACTTGCAGAAACACCAAGCTGCTTTCATTTCTACTTGCTTGGAAATGTTAGTATCAAAATAAAAACTAGGCAATATTTTTAACTGATTTATGACGAATTTGTCTTACAGTTTTGTCCCCCTATGTATGTCTTGTCGTATCTCATAGCGTAACCTCACTACTCGCTGTCGCTGTAAGCTTCAGATGTTTCATGGCTATGTGAATTGGTGGCAGCACTGTCGTATGGCATCTAATGATAGGGTAGTCCGGTCCATAACGTTTCGGCGCCGCCGATTAGGCGCGGACGTTTCGGCGCCTACGTTTTGGCGCCAGGTCATTTCGGCGCCGCCGTTTAGGCGCGGACGTTTCGGCGCGAGTGTTTAGGCGCAAGGCATTTTGGAAACCAGCGATGACTTTCATAATCGGTTAAGACGCGTGCTAACTTTATTTTTTTATTAACGTCCACGCATAAAACGAAAAACCGATAACATAGGTACAGTTTCTTCCGCTCTCCTTTTGATTCCTTGCTTCACGATAGAAACTTGAACGTCAGCGGCGTTTGCATCATGATTGTGTTCATGCATGCGCAAAATGACCTTATAAGGACTGCTGTGAAACTAACTTGAAGTCAAAAAGTTTTTTCAGTGTACTCACGCTATCGCTTTCGTCTGATCGTGAGTGCAATCTTGCTTTGCAACCATCACTTTTCTTCTCTCATCGCCAGAAATTTTTTGCACCGTCGCTGCTCTGCTTGTCAAAGATGTACATAAATCCGTTGTCAATAAGCTTAAGCCTTTCACGCTTCGATTGAGCGTACTGTGCCATCCTCCCAGTTAGCCCTTGCGTTCGCAGATCCACTGCAGGATGCCGTCGATGTTCTCCTAGCCTGGGTCCGTCTTGTAGCGTAGCGTGGTCAGGTAATCAAGAATCTCGGAGTACTCCTTCGACGCCGATCGGATCAACTTGGACGGGTTCTTATGCAGCTTCTTCTTTTGGCGAATGAGAATGCGCAAAGCATCTGTTCTGCCCTTATATACTAAATATGTCCTTTGTCCTTGTGGTCCCCTTTGTTCTTTTTTCCGTGGTCAAAGGTCTGTTTCAAAAGTCTGCGCCGAGATGACCTTGCGTCTAAACGCTGGCGCCTAAACGTCCGCGCCTAAACGGCGGCGCCGAAATGACCTGGCGCCGAAACGTACGCGCCGAAACGTCCGCGCCTAATCGGCGGCGCCGAAACGTCCTGCTCCGAGGGTAGTCACTCACTTACACTTCCTGTAGCTTGGAATCAATCTTGAAGCAAATCGGGACAGATGTTTGGTTTCTCAATCTGATCATGACTGGACACAATGCAGGATTGAATTGAAGAAATGGAAGGCGCCATGGATTGCATTCAGGCATCCAAGAGTGGAAATGCCATGCCGCCATTGGGTTCGAGGACGCCTTGCGTGGTCGTTGCTTGCAAAAAACATCGAGCGGCTTTCTTAATTATGTGTCTCGAAGTTAAAATCGAATTACAAAAGGTGCTTCATTTTTCGTTTTGAGAATTGTTCTGTATGCATGCGAAATATCTATTTATATCATGTTCTGTTTTGTAACCGCACCGAACCCGAGTAATTTACAGTATATCACGACTCCGACCAAGACACTGGTAGATATTTTCTTCGTACTAAGAAACCGCAGTACTGTAGACTTTACACACAGCTCAAGTATATCTCACTGGAGTGTCTTCGTTATCCTGCGGAATCGTACAGTATTTCATTGCGAACCATTTACTGGGCAGCATGACTACTGAATGCTGAATTAGATCTCAAACATTATACAGTACACCTTACAATTTGGTTGTGGCGGCGCCGTTTGGAGGTTAACAAGTTGCGATGAATTACTGTACACAAGAAATGATTTACTGGCCCACGAGTTGGTCACCAGCCCGCAACTGCGAAACTGGAGTGACAGGCAGACGCCTAACCCACCAGGTCCCGACCCCCCGACCTGTCAGGCGGAAGTCATCTGTTAGTCTTCAGATCTGAGCTCCAGGAAAGGCTGTAATCGATTTTCATGCGACGTGATCAGGTAGTCTATCGGCGATTTTTTCTGCACCTGTTGTATCTAACTCGGGATTCAGGGAATCTGTCTGTCCTTGAGGCCAGGACCGAGAACGATACCAATTGGCTGGTTTGGTTTGCATGCAGGCGTCTGTTGGGGGGGGGGGGGGATGGTCTGAACCTAACTTTTGGCACTTTGGTTATACGTCCATTAAAGCCTCACTGTGGGACGATGCGAGTGACTGCTCCTGATTTAGAGTCTGCACGGACGTGCTTGTGGTTGAGAATAAACTGCTGTAGGCATGAGATGTCGTGGGCTGCGTATTTCTTCTCCTGCTTCTGTTGGCTTGAGCATTTCTCTGGCAAGTTTTTGTTTGTCCTGGAACGAGCTAAGTATTTTAGGTGCTTTTGCGTGCAGCTAAAAACCAGTCTTCAAGCCATTACCCTCACTTGACAATTGTCATTGTGATTTGTTGAGAAGGATCGCATCGTAAACGCCGGGCTGCCATATGCAGAGTACAAACACTGTCGGCGCTCTACTTTTTCCTGGCTAGGTTCATGCTCCCTACTCGAACATCGCACTGACTGCATGGTTTCGTTTTTTTGAGCGCAAACAAGTCATCGAGGACAAGGTCAGGCACATCGAGCATACACACACAAAAGCACGAACATTCCATCACCAGCGTCACCGTGAGATCACTTCTTGGCCGTGTTCTGCAGCTGGAGACTGGGCTGCTTTTTGAGGTCGATCATGGACTTCGCCTTCCCGGACTTACCACCGATGGCGCTCTGAGCGGGCTTCTCGGACGTGAGCTTGAGTTCTGGACCCTTGGCCGACGGAGCCGTGGACATTGACTTAGCCTTCTGCGAGCCTCCTGCAGCAGGCGATTCTTTGGCGGACGGTTCTTTGGGAGCTTCAGCGGCTTCGGCGGCTGGGGCCGGGGCGTCACCTCCTTCGGGTGCAGCTGGCGGCGGTGCTTCTTCCTTCGGTTCGTCTTTCTGCTTCGAGCCACACAGCACGACGATCAAGGCGATGCTCAACGACACGCACGCCGTCACCACGCCTCCCAAGGCAGCCATCATCCACTGTTGCTGCTCGACCATCGATTGGCTCATTTCGGGTATCGGGGCCATTGTTCGCACGCCTCCGCTGTACCGTTTCTTCGAATCTTGACACGCTCGTAGACCGACTTGAGTTCTACTCGCACGCGCACTGGAAGGACAGGAAGACTGGTCGGACGGCTGCTTATAAACAGCTGCGCAAGCGTCGAAGTGTAAAGCAATTTCTCAACTGTGAGGTCTACAGCCAAATAAGATTGCATTCAATCCCACGTTGCCCCTTAAAAGAGTAAGACTGCTGCTGTCATGCATACGTCATCAAAGTCACATTCGAGCACAGAAATCAAATCCGCGGGGAGAATACAGCACTCAGGACCTTACTGGTCTTTGACGCGTTCTTCAGCTTCGCTACTTTGCCGCGTAGTTCGAATCGCTTTGCCCTGTGCCCACGTGCGCCAAAGTTAGTCGAACTTTATTTGCCATGTTTAGAGTGCTTCCGTCTAAAAAGCCTCAGTTTTATTCCCCCATCAAAGCTGGCCAGGTTTTGTGTTGGCAGACAGTTGACATTTTGCGCTTCACCCAGAATAAAAGGGGAATTTTCCATGCTTACAATAAGCTATTACGGATCGAACTTTCTGGCATCGAGCCGCCCGGCACGTATTCGAGTCTCTATTCAATCCGGGTAAGGAGGACCAGGAGTCGAGTGCGGCCGTCAGGTGGCCTTCCTGGCACTAATGGAAACGGAAAACAACCGGCTGGTGACTGGTTTATTTTGATGTGTACAAAACTGCCTACCTTTCCTCTGCCTAGCCAATCTATAAAAGCAATGACCGACTGATGGTCGCAGTCCGAGTTGCGATAGCCTGACAATAAGATGTCCATGAAAACGCTGCTCGTTTTGGCCTGCTCCTTTTCTATGGTCTCTTGTCAGGTGAGGTGGAGTAATCTATGGTACTCCTACTGTACGTCGGAATTCCATATTTTCGTGCCTTTTTAGTTCGTCTTCCAGCATGGCTTACATCCCCATCCTCATCATCTGCCGCATCCGCCACACCTACAACCGCATCCGCACCCACCACCGCCACCGCCACAGCATCCAATCGGGTCCCCGCAGTTCCCACGCTTCTCAAGTAAGTTCTACTGCCAGAAGAGAACATATACCTATGATGGGAGATGGACACCCGCCATTATAGAATGTATGAACATGGAACTAAGCAGCGCAGGAAGTCAATGGGAACTTTTGCAGCGAGACTATGGTTGCGCTTCTCTGTTTGCCTCGATTAATGCGCTGTCTCCTTCCATCACCCGATCAACTACATCAACCACCACACATTCCACATCCACGACCCCGACTCCATCCACGTCTTCCACGGAACACGCGACAGACTCCAAAAAGACTACGCCTGAATCAGACCAACATGAGGAGCGAGAAACACCGAAGTTGCAACACTCCAATCAACTCCCACGCTATCGCACTCATCGCGCTGGAGGGTTATTCACCGGAGTTGGCCTCACGTCCGATTTTTACGCTGGAGGTTTTGGAAGGTATTCAAGGATTGCGGCAGCTGCTCAGCAAGATCCCTTCGCGTGGAGACACGCCTCTCCAAACGATTTACGCACTCTGACTTTAGAGCTGCCCCAGCACGACGCTTTGGGAGATATGACGAATGAGCGCAGAAGGCAAGATGCTCAAGTAACTTACAATTGACCCCGTCCGCGCCATTTTGCACACACGCTCTTTTTCAGACCTGCGTCGATTTTCGCGTCTTAGCTGCAAAAATAATCACCACTGGTTCACTGGAAAGTGTCTGCTGCCACATAATCTGTTACTGCGATGAACTACAAAATATCACCACTGGAGAAGATCGATGCGGTGGTTCTGAATGGCAAGTTGCATTGCCAACTACTCAACAACCGAACACGCCACTGACTGCCACCCCCACCGTTCACCCACCAGCAGCCTCAGTTATCGACGCTGCCTTTGGTCGCCATATGCCAGAGACTGTGATCAGTTCAGCCCATCAGCTGACTGAAAACGAAGCGAATGAAACTATTTCTGAAAACGGAACTGACGTGAACTCATCTTCGACAAATCATACACTGCAGACAGCCACCCCGCCATCCACGGAATCGTCAACTTCTAGCTCTCAAACACCGAAATCCTCGACTCCGTCATCCACTTTTGATCCATTCCACACTGGCTCAACAACGACACGGTCTCGCAACGACCCCATGTATCCCTCCATCAAGAAGGTCCAAGAAGTAATTTCGGGCAGTGTCGCCTCGGACAAGGCTCGTCGACCCATATGGACACCGATCGTGGCCAATGGTGACAATGTCTTCCATTCTTCCGCCCACAGAAAAAGCTATCAGTTTGGTGCTCCCGAAGAATGGGGTAACTTTGTTCACGGTGATAGTTCTGCCAGAGGAAACGCGGAGGGGACGGATACGAACTAGGACCCCACACACTTTAGTACGCACTGTAAATAGTGAGCGCAGTTACGTAAGCTATGACTATGCCAAACATGGCTTTGTTTGCCCTGGGTAAGAGAGCGTGCGGTGCGAACGGATTGTAGAAGAAGAAGCGTGCAGTGTTGACAAGATTTGTATAGTGGTGTTTTGATCATGCAAACAGCTCACAGTGCTTAGTGATCGATTTACAGGATACTGTACGCATCATAAAGATAATGAAAGAAGAATTCGCAAAACCTAACCTCTCCGCTATTTATAAGCCAACCAGACGCTAATTTTGCCTAATGTCCATCAAGTTATTTACGGTCGATGGTGGCGAAACCGTCTTTGCTGAAAATCAGCTAAAAAGACAGCAGCAACGTTAAAGAATTATGATGTTTCCAGAATAATGCTTACTAAATGGCACATTGTTTCCTTCTTCTGCGGGACAAGGGCGCAGAGTGCGGGACGGAATCTTGGACCACCATACGAATAGCGATTGTAAAACAGTGGCTCTGAAGGCGAGCATGTCAAAACTTATAAGTACAGATCAATATGGAAAATGGCATTGTGTTTGCTTACTTGCATGCGAATTCACCGGCGAATCCATTCGGTCTCCACATAACGTTTACGAAATTCTTACGATTAGCTCGAATATGCGTGATAGAGTCAGGCTTGTGGCACTGGTACTGCCATTGATCTGCATTGCCACTCCCTTGGAGGAAAGTGCCAAATCGATTGTCGTTTATGTCTCGGCATTGAAGAATGAACCCACTGAAACCCTTGCCGTCGGTTGAACGAATACGAACTAAAAGCCGAAACCATGAGTTCAGAAAAAAGACAATAAACTCTTACCCAAGTAATTTCTGTTCGCGCGATAGCATTCGGGTTCTGTTTCTGATCCAGGATTCAAGAATTCGACCACATACGGCGGCGCGAACTTGTTGGCATCTCCGTGAGCTGCAGCGGCTGGTGCCATACTGACCAAGGCCTCGCATGGTGCTCCGAATGGTCTTGCTATTCCACCAACGTTGAATAAGGTTAGGAATAATAAGCCAGTAAATGTTTGGGCGTACACGGCCATCTGTCCAGAACAACAAGCCCCAAGGAGCCGTCCTATATCACCTCCTGTCCGACAAGATGGCAGATTCTTTGATCGACTGCATCCGCATGAAATGGACAGAATTTAAACCAGACAAGTCAGTCAATGGTCACGCGTGGACAGATGACAAAGGACAGTTCATGCTCGGAGGCATTCTCCGCCTCACAATCCTTTTCATTCATTATCCAGAAACGTCAGGCTAAAAACCAGACTGGAAACAATGATTCCTGCCTCGACTCAATTTTTTATAAATGCTTGAATTCCAAAGTACCAACTGTTAACTAGACATAAAAAGCAGCCAACTCTACGGCAGAAAAAAGGTTAATTGGAGCGCTTAGTACTGGTTGTGACTCGGTGCTGATTAGTTTCCTTTCGGTGAATTTTTTGAGTGACAAGTTTTGGCTGTTGTTAATATACAGTGTATAGTTCTGTACTGCAGAACCGGTGAACAGACGCCAGTGAAAACTAGAAATGTATCTGGGTGCAGTTTGCTCAATGCAGTGAGTTCACATGCGCAAACTAGAACGCGCTTTCTCCAAGATGTCTCTTCTAATTTTGGGATAGTTCGGATAAAGTTTCAAGACACGATGGCACGTATCGATTGCGTCCAAGTAGCGTCGAGACTTGAGGTAATTGAAAGCTAACTTGTACCCTGAAATAGTCTAGTACGGTAAGATTCCAAACGTGTAAGCGTAAAAAGAATAAATACCCAATGTAGGGTTCCTCTTCTTGGTCAGCTTCCAAGCGTATTCATAATTTGCCGCCGCTTCGACCCACTTTTGCTCCTTCTCACGTATGAAACCGAGATATTCGAGTGCTTTGAGACATGACTGAACACAAGGGAAACGAGGTCGAGCATGATCGATTCATCATGTATAACTGGGCCGCACGCACTCACTGCATTGTGCTGTAGACACGTCTTGAGAATTTCTGTAGCCACGTCGTATTTGGCTTGATTAATGTAAGTGTCAGCTAATAATAACCAGCACTGCTCCAAATAATCGGCATCTTCGAAATTCCATGGATGACCAACTACACGTTTCAACTGGACTTTGGCTTTGGGTGTTTGTTTTAGCATCATGTAAGCACGAGACATGCCCAACACAGCTCCGACGTTTGCTGCTTCCTGAAACATATGTGGACGCAGAGACAGAGTATTACCTGCTACGTCATGACAAATCTGTCGGGCCACCTCATTCTCATCTCCAGCCATTTGAGCCAAGTTGTTCAATGCCTGTTCAATGTTCGCCCTATTCTTCGTCGATATTAAAATGAAATTCTCCATAAGTCGGTACTTGTAGTCAAGACCGGGTTTGAAGCGCAGTTCCTTAAAAGGAGCTCTATTTGGTGCGTAAGTCGCAAGCAGGTGTCTGCTGTACCTTCAGGAATCTTTCTGCTGTTTTCACTCCCATTTCGCGGGCGTCTTGACGATCAGTGCTAAAAACGAGGGTCAGATCATGCGGACAAAGTGCGGTCGCAGGAGGTACCTGGTCGTAGTGTCTACAGCTTCTCCTTGTTCAAATACCTCGCCACCGATTATTTCGTTGTCTGGATTTAGACAAATTTCGATCATGTTATAGATTGCCCGTTCTCCCCATTCCAAGTCTCGTCTAGCTCGATTGAAATGCTGCAATGCTGAATTTGGATCCCCAGTGTACCTGAAGTAGGCATTCAGATGTTCTATACTGTAGACAAAGCATGGCGGGGACCACTATATACCGTACCACTCATATATGCCCTTGCAAAAGTTGAAGCCAGCGTCTAATGTGGCCCGAGGACTACTCTCTGCCGCGCGTTGAATGTACTTCTCTGCTTTGTCCAAGTCACCAGTGCGCCAAGCCAGTTCGACAACACGAGCAAGAGCATGGTACTGGTCTGCAAAAAATTGCTCATTGTCACAGTTAGAACCCCAAGCCATTCTTATCAACTGACTTGGATTTCGCTCTAGCAACTGCTGAAAATGCACATTGGCCGCCTCGCTTTGGTTTCGTTGATACATTAGGTCAGCTAGCATCTAAAAGTTGTAATTTAAGTTTGATTTTTGATGGCTATTGACACTTTATCAAGCTCATACCAGTGTGGCCTGATCATTGTCCTTGTCGATCTTTAACAAGTTCTGACACTGTTGGTCGCAGCTATCCACGTCCCCTGCATTCAGGAACAGGCGGGCCAATGCTAACATAACTTTGGCGTCACTGTTTACAAATCCCAGTGCCTCCTTGTAATAATTGACTGCCTTGTCCATTTCACGACGATTCTCGTAGAACTGACCGAGTTGGGTGCAGATGCTAGGTGACCAGTCCTATGAGGTGCTGCGCGATGGGCTAGCGGTCATTTAGGTGCTTACCTCGCTGCCAGTTTCCTCTGCTCGCCATAAGAATCAGCCAACTCGGTAGCGCCTCGTTTGATGACCCTTAAAATAAAGAATATCTCTTCAGACTCATTGGCAAGGAACATCGAATGGCACCTAATGATCCATAAACCTATCACAATCCTTACTTCGCCTGGTTGTCTTTTGCTCTCATGAGAACGTTCACTGCACCTTCCCAATTACCAGTTTCGAAATACAGTTTGGAGAGCAGTACGAGGAACTTGACCTCGTCGACCATCGATTGCACATCTCAAACAATTCATACGCTTTATTTCTTTCAGCGTTTGATCCGCGTAGGACTCACCTCCAACAGGAACTCCGGCTTGCTTCTCCAGTCCTTGCTTGAGTACTCGCTCGCACTTTTCGAAATTACGTAACTTGAAGAGAAGTTCTGCCAAGTCGTAACTACAACAGGGACTACAATCACTCGCGGAATTTCTCCAAGAGCACGCTATAGAACATTTACCGCATGAAGTTACTTTGGCCAGTTTTCAAGGCTGCTTCGTAATAGTTGACGGCCTGGCGAGAAGTGAAGCAGATATAAACATGAACCTAAGAGTGTCTCCTAAAGTACCTTCATGTAGTTATGGGATTTAGTATAAGCCTTCCCAATTTTCCTCGCCAAGGCATGATCTTTTGGATTTTTTCTCATGGCCTGCTCATATAATTCTATTGCACGATCGGGCTGAAAAAGGGGAAGAACGGCATGATTGCGAGGAGTCGAAGAGCAGACCTATGTACAATACATACCTCTTGGATGCTCATATAGGCATCACCCAACATCACAAATGCTTGCGGCGATGGATTCTTCTCCACCAGCTCCCTAAAAAAAGTCCCATCGGAACCTCATTGCTGTTTTCTCAACTTTAATGTCAGTACTTGTAGCACAACGCGAACTGACGCTTGTCCTTCTTATGATGCAAATAAATATCAGCCATCTTCTGACGAGCCTCCAGATAGTTGGGTTGATCAGGCGCAATGCCTTTCAGGAGCGACAGCGCCCGCTCCACGTCACCTCTAGCCAGCGCCAAATCGGCATTACTCAAGAGCAGTCGTTGTTCCTCTTTGGTGCCTTGAAATTCTGCGGCTGCTTCGTTGAGTAGTCTGGCGGCTTGAACCTGTTCGAGAAAACGTACTGAGGGTAATCAAGAGAGGATAATCAATGCAGCCTTACTGCGTCGCCAATAGTCTGGTAGCAATCGATCAGCTCCAGAAAGACATTGACTCGATCAGTTTGAGTCATTTCTAGCCGGCTAAATTTCTTAGGAGCGGAGCCACTGGCAGTTGTGCCGTCTTCTAATAAAGAACGCGCGGATAGCTACATAATGGAAAAGACCAATTGCTAATGCTTACTTTTCTTGAACGAAGGCAAAGCAATAGCATTCTGTAATAGCTGGATTGCTCCTTCGATATTGTTTGAGGTTTTGAGGATTCTAGCTTTGATGAGATGGTACATAGGATGTTCTCGAACCTAAATGCAAGTAAAAAGACCTACATCATCACAATGCAAACAAATCATTATTTGCCCCTTCGCCCTCGAGTGTGCATGCCTGTGTTTGGTAACATGAACACGCAGAATGACTTCAGAAACTCTACCTCAAAATTAAAGCTCAGACCGACTTCCAACGATTGCGAAGCCTGCTTGAATTTCTGTTGCTGCAGGTAGATTTGGGCCATAAGTAAATGAGCTTCCGAGTATGTCTGATCCTTATCCAGGCAAGCCTGAAGCATGAACTGAGCACTGTCGGTTTCACCTGAAACAAGAAATGATAATGTAAGGTGCATTTATAAGGGAATTCTGATACTTACCAGAAAGATATCTCGCCTTGCCCGATAAATACAGAGATTCCGTGTGGCCAGGGCATGCATCAATAACCACGCCCAAGATCCGAGCGATGTCTTTTAGCACTGGGTCACTCAACTGGACTGACTTGACTGGCTAAAAAAAACAGGGCCGACACACCTACTACAGTACATGAGGCATGGTGAAAATATTTATGTGCTACCTCCGTCGGAGCGAACGAGAATAGCTCTTTTGCCACTTCAAGCACTAAATCCGGATTGAGTTGCGAGAAATATTGGGGTCCAAGTCTTAGGGTCTGGAAATATAATGGCATTGATTTCCGACTGTGGTTGCCTTATAAGCCTTACCCCTAAGCTGGAGAAGTGCTGATTGATCACATCCGTGAAACGCCTGATCATTTCTAAACGAGAGCCGTTTTGACGTTTTGCAAGCAGAGTTTGCAGGAATGCCATTTCCTATAATGTGAAATAACGTTAATTAAGCCGCGATCGCAGAGGAAGATCGCACCGCATACGCACTGTAGAATTTTCCATGTCCGGTTGGACAGCTTTTATTAAATCGATCTGCGAAGCAGCTTCGCCGTAGTCTCCATCCAAAATTTGGCAATGGATTATACCTAATAAAACCAAGAGGGTCCACCAAGGAGTGTCACGTATCCGCTAAAGTGATTCTGGTCTCAAAATTTTTGGGAAAGGGACCAGTTTAATGTGCTGCTATGTATAAGGCATTCTTATTGCTCTGCTACGATTCGGGTGGAACGCTCGACTTACCAAGCAATGCCCCAGTAGATCCTTCTTGCTGCTGTACGGCCTGTTTGAACGTTTTCAATGCCTGCTTAGTTTGACCAGCTATATTTTGTTGATGACCTAATTCGGTCAGGATGTAAGCATCGTTGGGCGATATGGACAATGCTCGCTCGATCATGACTTTGGACTGTTGTAAGACTGAAGGGTTGCGGCCGCACTGAAAATTAAAATTAAAATTTTCATCAAAGACCGAACAAACAGAGAAGACACCGTACCAAGCGCGAGAACAGTCTGCCCATGTCAGAATACAAATGCGCATTTTTCGGCTCCGTTTTGTCCATAATTTGAACGAGCTCGGCCAACAAACTAGCCCCCTGCAAATATTGCTTTAAGTCATAACGGAAAAGAAGGGTCACGAGGTTCCAGTTACTTCGTTGTACTGCCCATCTCGGCAAATAGTATTCAGAGCCAAATATTGCACCGCTTGAATGCAGCCGGGCTCAATGATCTGACACCTGCAGGAAGGGTGTACAAAGCTCTGGCAATTGCAAACTTGGGCCTTCAAAGCACTTACTTCTGGGCTGTCTCCATACTTTGGTCCCATTCTTTGGCCATCAGTTGCGCCTTCATTTTTTCGATTTGTAGCGGCAGGAATGCAGGCATTTGTGCCACGCCCTGGTGCAGTTCTTCCAAAGACGCGGCGTAATTCTCTCTCAGCTCATTGTATTTGGCTTTTCCTAGCCATACCTCGGGATACTTATGGTTGGCCATGATTCTGTAACAAAGTGGTATAACGTTAATCAACATTTTCCGAGACTGCACGAGTGGCACAGTACTTACTGTTGAGCATCTTCGAAGCATTTTAGTCCAGCTTTTATGTCTCGACCTCCGCAAAGCTCGTTCCAGCCTTTCAGGCAGAGAATCTGCAGAATAAGCGCATTTTACTGATTGCGCTAAATTACATCAAGGGCATGTCTTACGTCTGCATTCTGAGCTGATGCCTTAGCAGCTTTGTCCACAAATTCTTTGGCTCTGTCATACTTGCTAGTCAAATAACAGAATAGACCAGCGTAGTAATTTGCCTGAAGCAAATATTATGCAGAACATAAGACCCAGAAGCCGAAAGGAGCCACCTTATCTCCAGCATTCTTTCTTTCTTCCCGCAACCGACTTTCTAATTCTTGAGCTGCTTCTTTCTCTGCAAAACTGACAGTTCAAAATTTTGCATTAACAAATTTCTAAAAACGCTTACCTCCAGACTTGCTAGACTTGTAAGCATGAATAAGAGCAAGAGTGCACCCGATTGTAAACTCTGGATGTTCTTGCAAATCTTCGAATTCTCGAATAGCATCGCTCGGCCGGTCTAAAACGGGTAGGTAGCAAAAAGGATCCCAAAATGGGGGCAAATCCTGCTACCTGCTAAAAGTAGTGCCACGGCGTGACAGTAACTTAATGCGGGGTCATTCACGTATTTCTTCAATCCTTCTTCCGCTATGGTCTGGACATGGTTATAGTATTGCTCTCGAAAATAGTAATTTAGTCGAGCCTAAAACATACATAAAAAAGAATTTTCAAAGAGATGATGCATTTAACTGATGCAGACATACAAATAGAATGACGTCCGATTCACTCATTTTCGACTATCACCGTGGATTTTCAGTCAAAGCCAAAGCCTTGGCGGAATCGCTTATTACAACATGATCACAAGCGCCAGAAGCGTGCGTTGTATTTGGTGTTGCCATGAGAACGGATGGGATACGCAAGGCTGTTCTATTGTTATGGTGCTAAGAGAGACAGTCCTCGTTGCTGTCTGGCTGAGGAACACAGTCCAAATGCAATGAGTAGCAGGATAAGCATTCGGCAATTGGTGATATTTGTGGAAGAACTGTACACTCTGGATTGCTCGCACGCCCACCAGAATGAGATAACGAGAACATTAATGGCTGTTCATCGACCACCACAAGCGGCCAAAAATTCAGGCTCGGAGACCGATAATGCAAGCAGTATTTTTGCTAAAGACTGTTTCTTAAGTCGGCTGGTTCTTCACGCCAGAAACCAAGAAAACGCATATCCGCGCAAAGGGAGGGGAATATAATTAAGTTAGCTTCTTGCGTTCGATTGCGTCGCTGCCAACGTTACTTCCAGCATTGTAGGTGTCGCGACCTTCTTCCCACCTTTCTAAAATAGTATTATGCATAAGTTTGAGTCCGTATTACTAAGGGGAGTGACTGCTGAAGCTTTTCCACCACGACAAAAACCCCAGGGCAGTCAACTAAGTTTTTCGACCATGGCTGAAATATCATCGTCAAGGGCGGTGCTCCAAGCTGCCACCTCCGAGCAGAGTGTTATGAGTGAATGTAATGTTGTTGTTCGAGCAAGCGTGACAGATCTTCTTCGCTCTCATACTGGCGGGTTCAGGCTGATCTTACAAGCGAGCGGTCCAAGGTCTTCAATAGCCCAAGCCTGGTAGAAAGGCTTAATCCTGCAGAGTATCGATCACTAAGACCCCTCAGACGCGTTTGCCGCGCCTCCCAAGGGTACCTGCAACTGCTCTGTGCAATGATACACTAGCCTGGCTGCTGGTCGAATGCACCCGGTCCTGCGATGCCAACGCTGGCGAACAGTTCCACTGTTGATGGCGCAATAAAGACTTAGTCAACACCAGAAGATCCTTTACGAAACACCACAATGCACGATGATGTCTCAAGCGTCCTAGATCTTACCCTCAGACAAACCAAGTACCTGCCTGCCCTGGAGTCAACTCCGACTCTTCCAGTATGAACCAAGGGAAACGACGACCGCAGAGGGCGCCTGGCTCGCCCCACGGTTCTGCCCATGCGGCGGACCACATGGAGGGGTGGCTTCCGCCCCCCCCCCCCCCCCCCCCCCCCGAAGGGAGAGCGCTAATCTCACCCGGCTAGCCAACTACTCGACCCACACCCCAAGAATTCCAGGCGCCCCCAAGCGGCGATGGTCACAACACGCTCCCCTCCTCCGGGAAAAGACCGTCCTTGGTCGTCCGTCATTCAAGGTTGGACAAAAACTTAAAACTACTCCAGGCGGCCCCGAATGTCTGCGGATTTCCTACACTCCTATCCTGAAACGTGCACGCAAACTATATTGTAAAAACATAAAAAACGCACTGGCATGAATAATGAAACTGGCATAATGATACGGCATAAAACACGAGGAGTAAAGGGCGGGTATATCGAAGCGAAGGCGTGAGTGATCGCGCACACTCTGCTAAGGGCGCCGCGTGGTCGCGTCCTTAGGTCTTGAGCGGTCGCGTGACGCGCACAGTCCGCGAGCAGCTAACTTAGTAAGAAGAAGACCACATCGAAAACAGCAAGCTGTGCTGTGCGACAGTTACAAGCTTAACTTCTACTCTATTCATGAAACTGTTTTTATAGGTATTGATCTTTGTATGTATTGCATTCGGTATGGATATGCATGAGCACGCTGCAGAAGTGTGCTGTGATTTGTTCAAGTCGAGGTAACTATGAATTGTAAATAGCAATGTTGCAATCAAAAAAGTCATTGGTCATATGAGGTTCAAAAAAAAAAAAAAAATACAGTGGTCAGCAATGGTGGCAGACATTAGTCAAAATACTTTCACAAGAACGAATTTTTTGCAAAAGCAATATAATTGTAAAAGAATCACTTAATTGCCACCTAACTGATTTCCGACTGGGACAAACGCAATAGGAGGATGTTGGGGCAATGATACACTGGGCCTGGCGCCGGAGTTTCGTTGGCAGGATGAAAATAATGTAGCCAATCAAAGCAGCAACAGCGATGGCGATAATGGTCTTGATAATTGATTGAACTGGTCCACTGAGAATTCCATTCAGTCCGCTGGTGAAAAAGGTTGACGTCTTATCCCGAGCAGTTTTGAGTGTGTTGGCCACATCCTCGGGCGTTGTAGCGAATAAAGATGCGGAGTCGACCATGACGTGCATCTGCCGACGAAGGCGAGTTGTTTCGTCGGCGAACGCTCTTAGGACAGCCACATTTTCGTGAATTGTATCCTCTTCGTCAGTGTGAAAAATGGGCGGTGAGTCAAATACAGGTAGATGCCATTTGCTGCTCCACACCAATTGGATACGCAATGTTGCCACTTGGACGAGGCCTTTCGCCGACACCCACAATCCACGCTTTTGATCGAAGTGAATGGTTGGATGGACAAGGCAGTGTTGGGGAGCGCAGGACTAGTTCTCGAGTACCTGAAACGACGAAGTAGACTTGGCCTTTGGCTTTGATTGGAAGGTATTCAAAGCAGGACCCATCAATTTTGTGATCAGAAAATACCGCACCAGTTCGTCGCACGACGACATCAACAACACCTCTGGGCCGACCCATTTCGCCGCAATAGATTCATTATTGCCAAGCAGGGCCCGGACGCCGAGTGTACAACCGAATCGAAGCAGCTGATGCACTGAATCGAGATGGTGTTGCAGTGCTTGACAAATAAGATGGCGCATCTGCGTTTGACCAGTTTGGAACGCCTCTTTCATCTCTTCGGCCAGCCATTCCAGCTTAGCATCGACAGGGTCGCTGTCCAACGAATGCATTTTTGGGGACCGATCGGCGCTATGAGATGATCGTTCGGCATTTGGCGTTCGGCGCCATTCGAACTGTTTGGCGCCATATGACGATTCATTGCTTCGCCTGTCCAAAGGCACAGAGGTAGTAAAATAAGGACCTTGAGCCGTGAGGGTTCCATTAGGAGCTAGGCAGCTCAGATTCTTGATAGCGGGTGCTGATGATGGTGTGAAAGCGCCATTGATCGAATCAATAATGATCACTCCATCGTGGACCTTGGCACGGAACTCCCCCTTGTACTCGAACGGACACGGCCACACTGCTTCTTCTGGGGACCAAATCATAACAACATCGAAATGATCGCACCAGCCGCGTTTGAAGTTGCATCCACTGAAATCGCTCAAAGTTGAAATCGCAGTCACTTCATCTTGAGTTGATATCGAGTCCTTCTCCAAAATAAAGTTGACGCATTCCATTCGAATTGTCGACATCCAATAATAACCTGCTACCACTGTCTTACTTGTCGACCACATGTTCGGTCGCACTTGAACCAGCTCCCCAGCCTACCAATCAAACAACGTCGTGGCACACCTTCGGTGATACACTTTCCTAAAACCCGAAAGCATCTGAAGATGAGTTTCATATGATTTGCTTTTAAAATATTTTCGTTTTATGTGGGTTGGGTTTGATGGTAGTGTGGTTTGTGGTTGTGGTGTGTTTTTTTGTGTGTTTGGGAGAGGCAAGTATTTGATGAATATTTTTTTTCATCGCTCGCCGTACTCTTCGGCAGCTCCCGCGGGTCGATGATAAATACGGGACCAGGCGCTGTGATACTAGAAGTGAATTGAGCTGTCGTGGTCACTCGTTCAGGCACGATTGCGGCCAACAAATGGGGCAAGTGCTAGTAGAGGTTCGCCTGCTTGCGCGGTCGAGCGACTTGCTTCTTGACCCGCTTTGACCAATGTAACGTTAGTTCGTGCACGGGTTCATGAGTGACTGGATCGCGAACGATTGGTCGACGAACATTGTTATTCCAGTTCATCACGGCAAGCGTTTTTCTTGTCACGAAACTTACCCAATCGAAGTAGACTCGCTTCGGCGTATAGGACAGCGACTGAGTGTTGAAAGACTCCACCAATGATGTGAGTCTGAAGAGGAAGGCGAAAACATTGTACGGAGGGGTCATAGGCCAAAAAATTCTAGGCCAAGTAACATGGTCACTGGGAATCTATGGTCGTAGGTTCAGATTCACCCAAACTTATCGACATCTTACCGAAAGTTCAGATAAAGTGGGATGTCTTTCGAAAGCTTGGGATCACCGACCGCTTGCTGGATGTTCTTGAGGGACTTCTGCCCCAGTTCGAGATATGGTGGCTCATCCAGGCCCCGCTCGTGCGGTATTTTTGGGTGTTTTTTTTTTTTTTTAAAGAAAATTGGGTTGGTTTTTTTTGGGGGGGATTGGAAAAGTTTAAAGAGGGGGGAGAAATATCATTTTGACAGGCACTGTACAGTATCATGCTCACACCTTCCGAACGGCCACTCGTGCTCGCCTTGGCAATGGTGCAATATGGACATACAAAGAGCCTGCAATGTCAAACATTGTGGGGCACCACATATAACTCCAAGTAGACACAGAGAAGCCTAGTACGGGCCATGGAGTCAACTCCCGGACTCTTAGGGTGTAAATCAAAGGAAACCGACGGCCGCATAGACCCCTTTGGAAGGTGCTAGTCGAAGTCCCTCGCCAACACCACAGACCTGCCAAATGGGATGGACTAAACAGATTCAAAGGACGGCTCAACAAAAATTTAGAACAATTAGTTGGAGAACGAGTGGAGGCTTGGGAGAGCACCCATCTCACCCGGGTTATTCCCTGACTTAGGGGAGAGGGACCGGCTCCCAATATAGTGCACCAATAGGCCAGAGAGCATAGCTCATTCATACAGTAGTCCATGCCTATTACACTATGCCACGGCTCCTTCTCACCGACTTCTGAGCATGCGGTCCAAGCTAAACTCCTCGAGAATTTCAGGCGCCCGCACGTGACAACATTTCCAATAGCGTCATGTACGCAAAAGCAAAAACTAATGGAAGAATAGTTACCCGAAATTTCATGGCGTCGCCACCCGAATTTTGTGAGCACCATAAAAATGATTCTTTATTTTCCGAGCCCAATTAAAGTAGGTCTCTCGTTCAGCTTTTGGGACGCTGAGCTGAAATGACCAAAACAGTTAGCGTGGGCAGACGACCAAGGGCGATATCAGTTTTATGACAACCCAACTATAGGTCCCATTCACTCGTGAGACCGATTGGAAGCTCAGTCAGATTCAGATAAACTTATATGAACTCCTTCCTACGCACGGACCCGTTTGAATTTGCATAGTCACAGGACCTGAACGTGCATAAATGAGGCACATGCACTTACCGCCAGGAGAGCTTTCCCGATGTTCTTCGCTCGATGCCAGACATCGAGTTCGTGCTGCATGTCTTGGCAGATGGTGCACAGAAGCTGATGATACTCATTAATGCCAGCGTCTGGGAAATTGGCCAAGATTTTCTTTGTTGCAGCAATAAACGCACCAGGATCATTCTTTGACAACGCCAACAGTCGTAGGAGAGACTTGTTTTGATCGGTGACGATCTCCTTCACATCCATACCGAGGCAGGTGTAGCTTTTGAAAATGGATCGTAGTGTTGCAGCGATCTCCATCGTCGGGCTTTTGTTGTTCGTCTGCCGTTTTCCAACCACCTCTACCGCAGCTATATACCTACAGTACAAATCCAGAATGACACTGCAGCCATCACAGACAATAAAAGTGTGACATATCAAACTTACGCTGAGTTCTCAGTTTCACCAGTTTCAGCATGAATGGTCGCCACCACCATGCTCGTCACAGTGCAATACGTTGCACATTTGCCCTAAAACAGAAAAGGCATTTATGGGAAGTGCACAGCGCTAGAGCCGGGAGGTCGCTTCGTCCCATCCCGCGACAGTTTGTGACTGCAACGAAAGCAGGTGCGCGGTCGCGCGACTTTCTCTGCACACATTCTTGGTCGTACGCTTCACCCTAACCTACACAGGCCCTCTTCAAGTTTTCCTTGTTCAGCCGCTGCACCGCCTACTTCCTTCTCCCTGAGGACACACAAGCGAAGAGCACACTTACTGGCGAGTCAAACTGGCCGTCACTCGCCAAAACCACCTTTGCGTTCCTCTGTTTCAGTGATTCGTTCATCATTTTTTGTGTCTCTGCGAATGCCTTCAAGACAGTCCGAGCAACGACAGCGCGCTGAATATCGAAGAAGGTCCGCCGGCTAACACCGCGAAGATTCAAAACCTAGAAGGAAAAGATTCAGAGTTTTTGTTATCCTTCAGTATTGTAATACTGTGGAGTACGCACCCGAAAGAAAAGGTCCAACTTTCGAAACTGCTGGCCAGCCTTAATTGCAGCTGATAGAATGAGCGAGTTGATGGCGTATGGACGAGATCGGCGGTAGCCGCTGTGCTGCAACCGTCGAGACGAACACCACTTTTTTTGATGACGCTCAGCACCAGCGCAAGAAATAACTAGGATGCAAACGGCACCCGCACGCTGAAAAAGTTAGAAGCCGGTCAAGAAACAACACAAGTCTAACTTAGCAGTAAATACCTGTATTTGCAGCGAGGAGAAATCGTTCAACTCGTTGCAACCGCTACGATAGCACTTTGGGCCAATTAGCTTGACCAACTGCGACAGTTCGACACTAAAACAACAGAGGCGAATGTAAGACTTGAGTTCGCCAAAAACCTCGCTAGACGCCAAGAGTCAGTCACACTGAATCGTCCTCCAAAGGCAAAAAGACTGTGCTGACTTGTGCCACTGCAAGTGTGGACATTGACTTCCGAACACGCCTTGTATCGTGTGGCACTCCGATTGTGTCGTTGTCTTGCACCCCCTTTCTTACGTGAAGCTGACACCGTAATCCGTCGCTGATTGCAGTGTAGTAGTCGTCAAGTAGCAGCGGGGTTGACTGCGAATAGTCGTACTGACGCGGGTCTCGTTCCACAGGAACGGCCGTTTGCTGAACCAATTTTGCCATCGTAGACGCGCCCAACAGGTTGCCGCAGTGATCAATGGCATCCAAACTTTTCTCGTACAAACTTCGGAAACCGATATCCCTTGGATTCCTAGCCCATGAGTTGGCATGAGAATTGGGGTGGTCATCTTCAAACTCATATACGTCCTCGCCTGCTCTGTCCTCGTGATTATACTCAAAAAGGAGAGAGGAGAACATGAGCTATTGTTGGCGCAAATGCATGAAATCTTACCTTCTGGGTCATTTCCCTCTTCGAAAGTCGCAGCGTGATCGATCTGCAACTGGCCTGAAACAAGCATACTTTCAGTAATTTGATTGTGTCGCTAGACGGCAGCTCAATCTGAATTCGACTTTGTATCCTAGACTCGTTCTCAAATTCTTGGGAACGTGCAGTATAACCTGGAGGCGCAAATGGGCACACATACTACCCGCTCTGGGTAAAATCCTTGGCCTATCCTGAGAGAGACTAGGATAGGCGCATGGAGGGTAACAGGAACGAGACCACGCAGTACACCAAATCCTCGAATATGGTATGTTTCCCGACCACACACAAGGGCCGTTTAAACCCACAATCCTAAGAGCAGCTGCATATGTCGGCCGTACCTTACGATTAGGCTCAGATGGTCCTGGAGCCATACTGCATATAATTCAATTTAGACCAAGAACTCGATACCAGGGACCGCCCGACGCCTGCCAAGCAAACCAGTACCCCAGCCACCCAGCCTCGGGTCTGGTCACTTGGGAGGGGCAGATCAGCTCTCCGAACCAGTGCACCGATACTGTAGGTGCAGATAAGGTATCCACGCATATTACACTTGCCTGCCCCTGATAGAAGGTGATCCTACCTACCACATGCAAAGCTCAAAAAACCTTGCACCAGTCAACTCAGAATTAGCCAAACCAAAATACTTACGTTCTGCGTCGAGCAGGGCGGGGACTTGGCCAGTGACTTGACTTTGCACGGCGTATTCGAGATCCATCCTTTCGGCATCGTCAGCCAAATCCATGTCAACGTTGATTGGCGTGGACGCAGCGGCTAGATTTAGGTCCTCGCCAATACCTTGATAAATGTCGAAGAAATCCATCAAATGCACTAACGTGGTCGCGTTGCTCTTGAGGTTAAAATAACATGCTCATGTCGTGGAGTCGATCATAGTCCGGCTGTGGCAATTAATTTGAGGGCTCTTTCTGGAAACGTCGGATGGCTTTGGCCCTTTCTTTTGGCGAGGCCCGAATATTCGTTGCTTCGTAGGTCTTTTGGACTGTGGAAAAATATCTTCGTCCATCCTTGAGCCGAATATCCACTACGACTGATGCAGTGTACCAGCACTGCAATCGATTTCGGCCAAGTCGGGCCTGGCAACTTCCTGCCGAGATAAGGATGCGAGAATATCTCTTTATTCATTTCCGCCGTTTCCTACAAAATGCAGATATTGCACTAATTATTCCTTATCTGAATGACCCGAGACAAATTCGCGGATACACAGTACTATGAATTTGAGACAGTGAGATGAACCAATGCGTGAACAATACTGTCGCCAAAACGAGGGCTGGATGAAACAACTAGGTATGTAACTTGTATACCAGAGCACGGCCGCGTTCATCCGCCCAGCCCCGCTTGGCGAGACTATTTGTTTGCCGGCGAAGGCTGAATCATCGTCTTCATGGCGAATAATCCATTATCACTGACCGAAGGACAATTATCAAACTAAAACAACCACCACTCTGCATACACAAAACACGCCCTCTTATGCAACATACCTTGTGGCTCGGCAAGGTTAGCCACATCAAACGCGCCGCGTCCTCCCACTGGACGGTCAACCAATCAGAAGCCACCCTGCCGGCCGCGCGACACCTTATATAGCTACTGGTCAATGAGGAGAAGACAGGCCAGTCGGTCCCTATATCCGCCCTATCCGCCCATAATTGGTTAAGCTAATGATTGAGATATCACGATCCTCTGGTCAAGCTAGGATAGAGATATAAATGAAAATAAAATAAGCAAACACAAAACACTTACGATAGCAACCCCAATCCATACGCTCACACACTGGCGCTTCCAATCCGCACTATCTACGACTCCACACACGATACTTACCCAACCGCTCAATCGCAGGGTGTGAGACAACGTCGTCGCACTGCTCCATCTTACAAAAAACTTCAAACAGTCGCGATGCAGTCGAGGGCCGAACCTAATCTCTCCATGTCGACGAAGCTGCTGGACTTGCTTCCGGTCGACGTTGTAATGGCGGCGAGCTTCGGGCAAATCCCTGCGCTTGGTGGTTGCGTGGCGGTGGACCCAACGCAAAAACTGAGCACTGGCCGCACTCCCCAAACGCTGCGCACGCGCAATGTCCTTCATCTGGCCGACCCACTCGTGAATCAGTCGCTGGAATCACTGAGGTCTGTCCAAGGCGCTTCGCCCGCGCCTTACCTTCTGGAAGTGGCGGTCGAATTCGCGTCGGTGCTGGCGAAACGAAGCCAAAACCGAACGATTTCAGGCACTTTTACGTTATGGACTATGCCTCGGAGCTCGCGACCACGCGTCCCTTTGCGCAGACGGTGGTGCGCAGACGCGCACCATTAGCCGCAAGATATACATTAGATATAGGGCTTCTCTGATGAGGAGAATTGCCCGTGAAATTCAAACTGATCACAAGGCATATGATGCTTTTCAAAAATATGCGTCAAATGCATGAAAAAAATCTGTCAAGGCACATGATTAGCGAAATACTGAATAACGCTTGACAGTAAGACCTCAATACGCTTGTAACTACACATTACGCTGATTTTTCAAAACGTTTTCTTGAAGATTATGCTTGCGCTTTTTTGAAGGCGGTTGAATGAACTGAGACGACCTTCTCCCATAAGGCAGCTTTTTCGAACCACGGGTCAAGCCAGGACGTCGACGAGCAGTACTAGTTGGTTGGACAGGAATTGAGCGACCAGTGCGTCCAAGTTTAACGACTATCGAGCCGGCAGTGTGAAGAAAAGTACTTTACTGGCTACCTGTCGCCAACTCTTTCCATGAACTTTGCTGCACTGGCTTCACGCTAGGATCATTCTGCAATGCGATTACTTTTAAAGCGAGATCACGAAAGTTCGATAATACCAGTTCATCCCATTTCGTGTCAATGACCTGAAAAAACGAACCTGTTGGGGAAACTTTTAAGCGATAAGTAAAAGATTCTGTTTATCTCGCTTAAAGACAAGGTAAGGAATGCCAATGCCGAATTTTCCCTCCGTTTCTTGATTTAGCATTTTGAAAAACCTTGCACTATGTTTCGTTATTCAGAATCATGATTTCCCAAACGAAATCCTCATAACGATTACCTGTTCCGAATTTAATGGCCCGTATGATGAAACATTATCAATAGTAGCACCATCATCCGCACTTTCGTTTGAGGGCCCAGCCACCGCCAGTGAATCAGACGCTGCAATGGAAATGCTTTCTTCGAGCCCATTGCTTTCCTCCTGAAATGCAGTAGAGAGTTGCAGCAGTATATTTTATAAATTCCCAGCTCAAACAACTTACGTCAAGTCCTCGATAAAATTCCAAATCAGGCGCAGTGTTACCAAATGCCAGCTTCGCGATTTCATGGAGAGAATGCTTGGTGACAGCAGGCGAGGAGGGCACTTCGATTTGCTTGTGCAAGTACAGGGCCGCTTGGTGTTTGCAAAATACTCCAAACGCTCCCACTGGGCACGAACAAGCGCCTGACTGTGTGTCCACGAAATAAAAAACGGCCCCAGACTCGCTCTTGACGCAGTAAAAGCCATCGCCAATGCTCGATGTCATCACCATTTTCGCAATTGGAGCGGAGAATGGCGCGAAATCTCTCTTCGAGAGCGCGTCTACCTGCGTCTTAAAGGGACGTAGACATGGCAGGACCGTTTGGCTTCGCGCCCCCCCGCCCCGTGTGCTTGCCGCGCGGGATGTGCGCGGCAGGGGGGCGACTGCAGTAATTTCGGCAGTTTTACATGAATAGTTCGAATTTTCCATGCGAAGGAGTGCATTGGCTGAATAACGAATGCGAAATTCGAGTTCTACGTGGTCGATTTGGCGCGGCGTCCGCGGGCGCGGCGTGGTCGCGGCGTCCACATTGCACCTCGGCTGATCGGCTGCCGAGCTAACCGAGCCAGCCGAGCTGTCAGCTGAGCTGACGTGCGTTCACATTGCATGCCTCGGTTGGCTCAGCTTGCGGCTGGCTCAGTTTGCGGCTTGCGGTCATCTCAGCTCGGCTGGGTCGTTCACATTTGATGCCGCGACGCCGATTGAAACATTCTGTCTGCTTTTCGGCGGGCTCGGCTGAGGAGCTCGGTTTGCTCGGCTCGCGGAAAGTTTCCCCAGGAGCACGACTATTGCAGAGAATAATCATCGTCAAAATCAAAAGAATGAAACTAAAATATGGCTGCTATTGGTCTGCTGAACGAAAGAGCAGTATATGACCTATGCACAACGTGTTGCATCAACTTACCTTTAGCATCTCAGACATACCAACCACGCATACGTGCACTGACGAACGAGCATATTTTTTAAATCAGCAGACACATGGGGTATCAGTTCAACAGTTCTATCTATAATGATCAGAATGAGGAGGAGCAGTAATTGAACTACCTACAGTAGTTAACAGGTTTGCTAGAATCGGTTCACCTAGTGCCATTTTTAGTAATACCCTCATCGATGCATATGCTGGGCAACTCCTGGCTGGACTGGGCTATAGGGCTGGGTTGGGCAACTCTACTATAGTTGCTCGTTTCTAAATTCAATTAGCGTGCCTTCTGTAAATCTTTACTATCTTTACAATCGCACTATTTAGCGGACTTTTATTTAACGGATTTATTTAACCGAGTCAGAGCTCTTGAGCGCCTAATCGTCGAGTGCCAAACAGTCGGAAAATGGCGCTTAGAGTACGAGCTCGCATTCCTCCAAGTTGCGATCGCAGGCCAATATCGCGGTGCACGTGTATAAAAACGGGAAGGATCATTGTCAACTGCGCCACGACAATGCCAAGCTCTGATATGGCCAGGAAAGGCGCCGGAGCGCCGCATTTGGTCAAGTAGTACTTGACGACAAAGATAAAAATGAGAGTGAGGGCGGTGAGGAGCTTGTGCAGGATGACACCCGTACCCATGGCTTTCCACCAATAGTGATCACTGACCACCTGAATCCTTTCGTTCATCTCGGTCTGTGTCTTGTTCAAATGCAATGTGTAGTGCTGCCATGGGTCGGTGTTGACGCACCGGCTAACAGCGAAGCAAATGAGGTCAGCTAGACATTCCAATGTGAGGAACAGTATGCTGACTGAAAAGATAATGGGATCGGGTACGATGACGACCAAACTGCAGTTGGCCACGGATGGGAGTTGACGATTCGCTCTGGGGGAATAGGTCATATCAAGCAATGCGATCCCCGAGAAAGCAAAGGCTATCGAAATGCCCAGCAGCCAAGATAAGCGACTCGACTTTTCGATGGACCTCTTGTGACGGCGTTCGACTCGACTCTGTCGACTCTTCATGGTGGTCGGGAACGCGAGCACGGAATCTAAAGGTGGGTGTACGTGGTTCATATCGCCCCAGCGCAGTCCCTACCGAACGGACACCAGTAACGATAGACCTTCACTCGGCCGACGGGCGGACACCTCCACAAGTAGGGAACCTCCAAGTGCCAGTGCTAGCGTGAGTGCATTCAGCACCTGATTTTCGAGAGACCGCGGTTCGGCATTTGTCTACCCGTACTGCTTGATTGATAGAGAGTGGGTGGGCTCGCTCCGGGCTCGATCCCCGGTGATGGAGGTTGGTTTGCGAAGCATAAACCCTCGCTGCACGCCAGGCCGTAGGTGATCACAAGTACAGTCGAGGTGGTCTGAGTGGAGAGACGGAAGTCTAATGAGCAGACAGTCTCGGCTGTCAAACTCTGACAGGGTTCACCTCGCACCCGCCCTCGACGAGGAAGTCGGTGTCCAGTCCAGGATGCCCCCGCATGGAGGCGCTCCTAGGGAGACACGCAGAGGGACGCTGCTGTGTGTGCTAGCCGGCGCACAGCCTTGCTTGGAAGGTTCGACTGCTGGCCGGCTATAGGCAAGACGGACTTCAGTTCATAAGTCAAGAAAAAAACCTGTGATTTACAAATCTTATAACGTGAAAATACAGGTGGAAATGAAACTGGGATTGGAGTAACTTTTGAATGCGAGTGCTGATTTTTCTTGCATGGTTATTGGTTTGGGGCGAAGTCCCACATGGACAGTCATCTCCGAAGGTTGGGTGCACCTAAAAAGATGATCGATTACTACAGCTTTTTGTCTGGTAGCAAAGGTTGCCAAAATGCTATGTGTAGTTAGTTAGCTGCACTTTTTGTCGAAACTGCATAGTTTACAATACACGTTGACAATGGAACAAATATCTTCCTCACCATGTTCTTTTAGAATTTCGATCAGCCTCGATCTGTTGCTATCATCGAAATCATCGGATACCAATAGATGAAGGACGTAAAAATTGAGATTTGCTGCAATGCATGGTGTGACTATGCATGAATGATAATGAGCCAATGACTTTTAAAAAACTGTGTTGTAACATGAGCTCATGAGTTTTAAAAGATTGTATTGTAACAGTTGCTGAGAACTGTCTCATGAGGGTACCCCACACTGTACATGCTAAGGCACAAGGTGTACATGGGCACGTTTCATCGATCTCCCTGTAGTTGATCACATATGCATTGTCAATAGCATACGCAGTGTACTAAATACATTACACTAGCAGGCTTGGATTCAGGGCTGCGAATCAGCTGTGTGTGGTTTTGTCATCGCCGTGAGATGTCGTCTCATTTTTCGTAGCGTTGTGATTTCGACTGAAGACGACTGGAAGATGGCGGCTAAAAAGCAAGGCAATGAAAAGAAATCGAAGGAGGAAAAAGCCAAGAAACTGCAAGGCAAGTTATTCTGATTTTGCTGTCTTTCATTATTGGCCATATTGGTTTTTAGGTCTCGATAAACAAGATGTGAAATTGCTGAAGGCCTACGTAAGTAATATTTTAAGACTTCGGCAGGAAGCGATGAAGCGATTCTGAATTTAGAACAGAGACATGTACGGGGACAAAATCAAAGCTTTGAAAACCGACACCGATAATCTGCTGAAAAATGTCAGCGCTCTTTCGGGTGAATTTCTTTTTTACGCCCCATGAAATTAGCTTCTTTAATCTGCCATATTTTGCAGGAATCAAAGCCTCGGACACTGGTTTGTCGCATCCGTCTATGTGGGATTTCCAGTCAGACAATGTAGCCGTGCAAGAGCACTCATTAAAAGTGGTGCGATGCCTCCAAGTCATCGAGCCCCCAACCAGCCTCGACAACCACCGCTACGTCGTCCAAGCCAAACACGGCAACAAGTTTGTGACCGATCTGGACAAGGAACTGTCGCCAGTCGACGTTCGCGAAGGCATCAGACCTGGGTAAGATTAATTGGTTGTTGGCGGATTTGCCTTTTTTTACAACGAATAATCATCTTCAGTGTGGAAAATCGAACGTACGAAATCAAGTTGCCTTTGCCGATGAAAATCAGCAAAGCGGTCAAAATGATGGAAGTCGAAGACAAACCTACGCCGAGATCGGTGGTTGCAAGGAGCCAATCAAGAAACTGCGTGAAATCATCGAAATGCCACTGACTAATGTAAGCTGTAGTTCTTATTTCTCCATGAAACTGATCGTGAATTCATGAATTCATTGATTCAGTGATAGCAATCGCTGACGTTTTCATTCATATTTCAGCCAAAAATTTTCGCCGACTTGGGAGTGGATCCTCCACGCGGAGCATTGCTGACACCAGGTATGGGCAAGACGTTGTGCGCTCGCGCCGTGGCCAATCGAACGGACGCCTGCTTCATTCGTGTCATCGGATCCGAATTGGCTCAGCGCTACATCGGAGAGGTAAGAAAATGTGGTTTTTCTGCACATTTTAGTAATTTCGCAGATTTTCGACAACTAGGGAGACCAGTTGGTGCGCGCATTGTTCGAATACGCTGGCACGAAACCCGCTTGCATCATATTCTTCGATGAAATCGACGCCATCGGACGTGAGGATGATTTAGCATATGCACTATTAAGACTGTTCAACAACTATGCCACCGAAGGAAGAAGAAGCGAGGTTGGACAAAAGTTTACTGGCCACTGTGAAGTCGCCGCCAAGTCTTCCTCCAGGCACTCTGGGTGGAAAACATGATCTCGATCCTCTTTCGTCCATGCCATCCAGTAAGGCAGGTTTAGCCTATGTAATTTTGTTGCTTTTCCACTATAGTGTTGTTCTAGCTGGGCCCGCCGGCCAAATGAATCCCGATCACAACGGATCGCAGCCAAGCGCCGTGCCCGTGTTGCCGCACGACCCTGACGCTGGGCTATTCGGCCCAGCCCCTGAACAAGGGGCTGGACAAAAGACGACTTCTGTGAAACCATGCGATCAGTCCGGTCCGAAGCAATCTGATGTTCAAGAAAAAGAAATGTGATTGCGAATCAAAGAGGATCAAAGCTTTTTAAAGTACTTGATATAGGTCATTTCATTGTAACGCGTACTAACTTGAGAGATTAGCTTGTGCTTGTGAATAATATACTGATGAACGAATTGCTGCGATAGATCTGGTGCTGTCTTGATGACTGGTTCTGATTTGTGAGAAATAATTCTGTGGTTGACGTTTTTCCTGAATCTCAATTGTCTGAGCGAAAGTGCGAACCGTTTTTGCAACTGCTTGTCATCGGTTTGATCACAATTTTGTCTGAGCATATTCTGATTAAACAAGAAAATTTGTTGCGGGGAGGGCGCAAGAGCTACCTGTGGGGTGACGTTCGCTGCTGGCGGGCGATTCCAGGCCGAAAGTGCCGTTCAGGGAATTTTCCTTAGGCGGGACACGAATTTGCAGCTGGCCGGAAGTGGGCGGAGGCGGATTTATTGTGTCCCGATGGCGCTGCTCCTCGCCCCTGTCTGGAGCAAACGCTGGCTCTGGTGCTGCCATCGGAGCAGGCGCTGATCCCGACCGCGAAAGCACCACGGAGCGAGTGAACCGCGAGAACAAATCTCGCACGCCTCTGAGATTCGGCGACTCAAATGGCATAATCAGTGGTCGAATAGGGGCGTAAACCAAAATCAACGAAACGGGCAGAGATCCAAGCAGCAGGTTGATCTCTAAGCGAGCAGAACCAGAAGTAGTAGCAGCAACTTCTAGTCGACGTTGCCTGCCACGCGGGACTTAAAAGCGGAAGCAGTAATAGTGGGCAATCCAGGAGGGTCGATTCCCGAAAGCCGACGCACCAATGTGGTTGGGGCTTGCGAGTGTAGCGTTTATTCACATGCACCAACAGCGATGAGTCCCAAAAACGAGACTGCACAAGCTTGGAACTGACGATTGGTCCGCTAGGCTCGGCCGCCGTCCAGCCCCGCCCCTGCCTTAGCCCACAGGAGGCAGGCGACGGTGAGACCCCTTGTGGAACAGACGACTGGCCCACAGTAATTGTCAGGCTGGATTGATGTTAATTTGAGGAACCCTTTGAATACAGCTGATAAATCAATAGAATCCATTTTTTAGGAAAGTACGATTAACTTCTGCAGCCCATCGTCAGTTTCATTGCTGCACGGGGCTTACAGCAGCTGCTGCAACGTGTCGATGCGTCTTCGCTAGATAGTGCCATGGACTTGATCTTTCGAAGACGCAAATCAGAAAGTCCTTCGCAGTGCAAGTGGGGCCAAAATTTATTATTTGACGTGATAACCTTCAACTCAAGTGATTCGATCCTTCATAAGCGACTTGAATACGTTCTGGTGTGCACACGTGACGGGCTCGACAGAGGATGACACAAACGCATGGAGCGACCGGCAAAAGTAAAGGCAAACTGCGATTGGTTTCTAGTCTGCTCTTAGTCTGGGCGACAGGCAAAAAAGGCACGACGATAAAGCCAACTACCTTCAGATCCCTGCCCTCGTCTCAACCTGAAGGTACCGCGAGTTTCGTGTAGGTCAGTCCATTTCTGCCTTCTCTACTCCAGCTAAAATGGAACGGTTTGAGCATCTGATTGCCGTTGACTGCATCCTCCTTTGTGTGACTTTCCGTTGATTTTCACGAATAACACTGAATGACCACAAAAAACAACCAAAGTTACTGCACATCCCCGAACCCTCTGCAAGCTAATCTTTGATACGCAACATCCAACCACCACTACTGAACATTCTCTATTTACGGCCCATATTTTCTCATTCGCTCTCGTCCTCGCTCTGATAGCATGCGTCCAGTTCTTTCATGATGTCCTGATGGAACTCGTCCGAGTGATTGATCCAGCCACGGGACGCATAATGGACTCGTCGGAGATGAGTGACGATGCCGCTCCTCGTCGGTTTCCGAACTTGGCACAGTTGACACTCGTACATCGCTTTCTGGCCCAAGTGCGTGATGGCGTGTTCAAGGGCGTTCTGAGCCACTAGCTTTGTCGGACACTTTCGGCATTGCATCTTTCCTCCTTTCCCTTAAGCGGCGAATATGCGGTAGGTGCGAAGACTCCTAGCAGTCTTCAGAGTAACGCCCAGATGACCACGTATTCGAGCCTCCGTTCTAAAAAGGGGAGAGTCGAAATAAAAAAGACAATTTGGCAGGCCAGAAAACGCGCACTTCTTGCTGATAGCGTTCTTAGATCGCTTTCGGATTTTAGCGGCTGGTTTTCGCAGCGGCTTCCTGAAATTTAAATGAACTGACGAGTGGCAAGCGTAGATTTGTCAATCCTACTGTACCCTTTGCTCTTCGTTGTTCCCAAATATTTGACATCATCCGGGTCGACCCCCACTTCTTCCGTCTCTACTTCGCTAAAAATTATCAACGCCTTTTACAAGACAAGTGAAACCACAGAAAAGCTTTGGCTCCTTACCTCGCGCCCCCACCAGCGCTCCGTCCTCGTGGGTTCTTCCTAAAATGCAAGTCAACTGACGAGTGAAAAGCGTAAATTAGTCTGTGTACCTTTTACAGCAAGTTCCCAAATATTCGACACTCTCCTCCAAGTCGACGCCCATTTCTTCAGTATCCTCTTCGCTAAATATTATCAATGCTCTTCAGAAAACTAAACCTTCATGATCGTTTGCTTTTTACCCTTTTCCTCCGGCATCTCCTCGTTCCTTGTCCTTCGGATCGTACCTTGACCTTCGGCCAGCGATGCTATCCGACGCTCCTTCGTCTCGAGTCCCCATCTCGGTTCGTCTAAGAAATCACACGATTCTGAAATGCTCGAAAAAAGTGGAATACGAACGGTCTTACTTTTTGCTCGCGGTCTCTGGAATTGCGATACTTTCCTCCCAGTCGACGATCACGACATCATCCGCCACCATTTCGCTAAATAATCATCTCTTAATTAGTCTTTTTTAAAAGACTGAATTCACGAAAAATATTTACCTTCCTTTCTCCACGCCTTTCTCCTTAACAGCGCTCTGTTTTCGAGCCGATTTCCTAAAATTAAAGTGAATTGGAGAGTGAAAAGCGTGCGTTTGTCTGTCTTACCTTTTACAGCACGTTCCCAAATATTCGCCACTCTCCTCCAAGTCGACGCCCGTCTCTTCCGAATCCACTTCGCTAAATATTATTAATGCTCGTCATAAAACTAAAGCGACATGATCTCTAGTTTTTGTACCCTTTCCCTCCCGCATCTCGTCCCTCCGTGTCCTTTGGGTCATCCGGCGCTCCGCGGTCTCGAGTCGCCGCTTCGATTCGTCTAGACAATCGTTCCGATTTTAAATGCTTGGAAAAACGTCACTCCTGGAAAACCTTACTTTCCATGGTCGTCTTCAATGGCACCCCGTTTGCAAACGATATCGGTGTCGTACTCGCCGTCTCGGCCATCGCTCACACCCGAGTTCGCGACGTTCCCGCCACTAATCTCCATCGGCGTACCTCGGACCGGCTCGTCAATCTCGACCACGAGTTGGATATCGTCGGGCTCCTTTCCTCATCTTCGCCGTTTCCTTCGGCCACTCTTCTTTCACTGTGTCCCCCGATAAGTCTACGACGCCCATGTTGCTCTTTTCACCTCCGCCCGCCTTCTCCTTCGCCTTCTTCTGGATGTCCATTCCGAACATTAACTTCTCGACTCCTTTAATGTGCAATTCGTGGCGATCAGCGTCGACCTTTTCGATTTCTAGGCTGGGACGATCGTCTACGCAACACGCTTTCTGATCGGGGGACACCAACAAGCTACGCTTGCAAATGGCGCATTGATTCATTTAGCTCGGTTAATTCAAAGATCGCAGCAAAACCAAACAAAAACTTTGGTGCAAAAACCGTTTTTTCGATACGATTTCGAAGAAACAACCAGTCGATTCCGAAGCACTCGATCGACTGGACGTGCAAAGGTGTACACACAGATCTGGGTGAGAAGTGGAATTGTGAAGAACAACTTTATAGCAAACACTGGCTTTGAGCGGTAAGACGCCATTTGAATTCACAGTACAATTTTCATATGGAAAGTTGCAGCGCGTTCTCGATCAGCCAGTAGTCAAGCTCCTCCGCTTATCTAAAATCAGATGCTGTCAGGTTAATAAACAATCTACGCCTGGGCTGTATTTTCCCTAGTCCTTCCAAGTATCCGCAGAGGATGATCATTAACTTCGCCAAGATGGGGCATAGTTGCTCGAACGGAGCCATCTCTTTCAACTAGAACACGATCTCAGGCTCGGCTTCGTTGCCCCATGGCAGGCCTTCGCTTCCCTACTCGCGATCGTCTCGCGCGCGTCTTTCCGTCGCAGGTCCTTCATTCGGTGGATCGTCTTCGAGGCGTATCGGGCGAAATGAAACAAGGCGGTCGCTGGGTCTAAATCAAGCGCTGGTCGACGCAGCAGACCCCGACGACTTATCACCTTGAAAAATCCCGTGTCCATGAAGTGATCTGGCTCCGACGCGTCCCGGGCTTATTCCCCACATGCGTTTTGTGTTCGAACAGCCTAGTCATCTCGCGTTGCATGAACACCATCAGCATCGCCTTCCTTTGCTACACCAAACAAGGAGCGGCATCGTCAGAACTGAATATGAAACGGTCATCTCACCTCGTCAGCTTTTGCATTTGTACTTTCTTGAACGGCCATGGGAACTTTTCTTCTCATCTCGACTCGATGTTCGAACACTCGGGCTGCCTTCAACATGACTGTCTCGATAAATGCGGACACACGAATGAGACCTGCAGGAATGCAATGGTAGAAACTCATTGGACTCGGCTTACATTAAATCCGGAAAAGGACGAGTTCTGTCCGTGCGTTGCTATCCCTCGAGTACAGTACATAGTTACCCTGGCTGAGCCCGTTTTTGCAAGCAGTGGATACTGCAATAATGGTACCCTTGAGCGTAGCTTTTTGAAGCCCTTAAGTCAAAGTTTGAACCAGGAAAATGAAAAGGGAATTCACAGTTTACACCCGATGTGAGGACTACTTCAGTTTCCAAAGGGTGTCACCAGTCGCATGCCTAAGCTGTGATTAGCCACGCCGCATAGTAGACCATGAAGAGGCAGCCAGGCTGCTATATGAAGTGCCGCCACCTCACTGACACACAGCACTCACCAAAACGAGCTCCGTACACCACAGCCATCATTCACATGCGCGTCACCTCTGTTCTTTGCTCCTTCGTACTGTAGGCGTACCATAAAGAGGTCTCGGGGTCCTCACTGGTCAGAAAATGATGTGTTTACGCTAACTGAATTATTTCTATTTACACTGTCATGCCTAACGTACAGCTGGACCTTGACCAGCGCCTGTACAGACATAAACACGTTTACAAAGCTCACCTGCCGACCGCAAAGCTAAATACTAAAGCTAGCTGCATTGTCTTTGCAGCTGTACAACTGTAACCGAGTAAGCTTACAGAATCGTCAAAATCAAAACAAATCTCATGGCGAAACTACCTATGAGTAAGAGTGCAACTGGTAATTCTGTAGTGCAAAATGCAGGTGCAAAAACAAAATGCGTTGAAGGCACTAGTGATTCAAGAATTCGTCCATATAAACTCAGAGAGAGTCAATCTTAGTCCAGAGGCCGTTTTATCCATACAAGAGCCAAGATGCGTGTGCGTTACAGAATGTCCAGCCTGTGGTTCCTGTACTTCTTTCTGGTCGTGTTCAGAGAAGTTAATTTGGTGAGTATATGCGAGGTTTTGTTGAGGTCGATTACTACTAATGGGATACATTACTATTTTAGACAGGAGGCTGCGGAGGCTGCGGTGGTAGTGGTAGTGGTGAAGGTGGTTTCGGCGACATGACCGGTCTCCTGATTGGATTCTTGCTAGCCAGAGCCATGACTGGCACGCAAACGTCCTCTACCTATCTCGGTGGGAGTCGTGTAGCTATTGACCAGCCTCCGGCCACTTCAGGAGGGCGAATTGAGCCGATAACTAATCAGAAAATCGTCTTGTTGCCAGAGACTGTACAAAGAAGTGAGTCAAGGTTCAGTTGACAGTCAGTAGTTCGACCTCTCGATTTTTGTACCTGTTCTGTGCTCTTTGTTCAGTTGAAGCAATGCGAAAGGAGAACGGATTCGGTTTTCTCTGGGGTGCAAAGAATGCACAGAGACTGAAAAGCATGGCAGCTGCAGCGGAGCGCTCCAACAACGCTGTGGCAGCATGGAAAAGCGAAATAGCAAGATCAAAGGGGAATGGCAAAATTGAAAATGCACAAACGCCAAGACCGAACAAGCCAATCGTGGCCGCTTCGAAAAACATAAATAATTTAGTGATAGAAAATAATCAAAAAGTGATTCATGGAAAGAATTCCACAGAATTGTTAGACCTTGAAAATATTTTAACCCAAGCTAATGCCACGTTTAATCGCTAAATTAAATGCGCTATGTCATAGTCAATATTTGATGCATCTGCTTTTCGCAAATATATTTCTCGACTGTTTGATGGACACTGGTCACTGATCAGCTAGCGTAGTCAAGAGGGTTGGTGTTGCACTGCTCAATGCGTGGACGATCCTGGTGAGCTAAAGTGTGCATAGCCATCAGTCATGAAGACTTTGTTCGTAATCTTGATTGTCTCCGCCGTCCTGCCAAGCTCAGTTAATCTTTACGGTCTTCCGCTTTCTGAGCTTGCACTGAAAGCTTTAATTTTTAGCTTGACAGCTGCGGTTGCGGTGGAGACAGAAGTGGAAAACGACGACGAGGGGGAGACATGGGTGGAATGGCCACTCTCATGATTGCTACTCTTTTACTCACTCAGCGACAAGGGGCGGCCTTAGGATCGGCGCTCCCAGTGTCAAATTTGACAAACATTGTTCAACGAACCACTGGAGTGCCGTCGCCGTTAGCTGTCAATGCGCAGCTGCTAGCAAAAGGTATGGTGTAGGGAGTGTCGCAATGTATTCTAATCATTTTCTATGTGTAGTGAGATCACTTCGACAACAGCATGGGTTTGGCTTTCTGTGGGGCAAAAAACGAGCTCGAGTCCTAAGAACCGTGGCCGAGGCAGTAAACAGCCATCAATCACCGCCGATCGGGAGCTCTGCTTCACAACAAAGCAGGTCGGAATTTCGGTTTCGCACGTGGCCGTGGAAACACTTTCCAATCGGGCAGATGACATCCATGTCACAAAACCAGATGCATAATGCGCGGACAGTCGCAAGGGGACAGGCTCAAATAGTGGTCGCCCCAATTGTCAAAATCGATCGGATAAAGCAGCTGATATCTAAAAATAAGTTTGAAATTCGAATGCGTCATGGTTCACTTTTATTTGGTGGTTTGGGTGAATGACGTGTGCTCGTAAAGGTCTGTTTGGTGGGCATACGACCTCGCAGACTGACGGAGTGATCTTGCACCTGAGTTATCCTGACGTCTATCTGCCCACGGAATAATCATAGTATCGTCTGCTAAGAAAAGTTTTTAGTGAAAGTTAAAAAAGATACATAGCTTTGCCGCGCCTGGCCGGAAGCAGGTAACTCGGAAAACGTTGAGAGCGAAGCACAAGATGCCAAACACGTGGCCAAGAAAAATGTGCGAATTATAGGCTATAAATTTTCGTGGAGGAGTCTTGGGCTGCGTCCAAATCGTATTCGCGAGGCCTCGCTTCCACCCTATCCCTGACGCTTAGATTAGAAATTGAGCGGGTTGTTAGCTGGCCATTACACGATTCACATCACTCGAGCAAAAGGAGGTCTTCCAAAGGAAGTCACTAGCATAACGGCCGGCTACGAATCATCAAAGTAAAGGTCGTCCTTGAAAAGGTCGACAGACGAGTCGTAGCGACGTTAAATTTGCTGCTCACGATTAACCCAAGCTATTCGTGGGCAAATCGAGTGTCTCGGATTCTTATTCCTCATATGATGGCTATTTTTAAGAAAAAATTGCGCGGGCATCTGCTCGCGTTGATCGTCCTATTCGTCCTGCACGAAGGTAAGACCAATTGTGACGGTCAGCAGTGCCTTATCTTTTTGGGTGGCGGGGAGTCCTAGGTGGGAGGGAGGTGGGTGTCGGGGACAACATATTAGGAGGATTGGATCCTAATATCCCAAAAAGCTAATGCGAAGGTCGCAAGATGAACTATTGATAATAGCGGAGTTGTCTTTAGCGAACGCACTTAAATGTTTCGAATGTCGGGATGAGACTGGTGTCGATTGCACAAGCGGCGAATGCGAGGGGAATACTTGCTATAAGCGTGTATATTACATCAACGGTAAGACAGTGCCACATATGTCAGTAAGACTTCGCTAACATTCGTCTGGTTACTTTTTAGGAGAGGTCATTTATGAGAAAGGATGCGCTCCAAGTGGGACGCCAGCTTGCTTGTCAACAACTCCTGTCGAAGGATTCCGCGTTCGCCAATGCAGATGCAGAAGAGATTGGTGCAACAAGTAGATGCCTAGATTACTTACTAAGAGTGCCATTAGTAAGTGGCTACATGCTCTCATTCCGCTCGATTTGATATGTGCATGGTAGGGCACGTTATGTGCTATGAACGTGGGCACAACTGACAAAGCTGGTTCATCAGATGCACTTCGTCCGCCAGTCCCTGGTTTAGTTGCGCCTTTCGTAGAAAAAAATTGAGGACCCTTCGATTTTACTAGTACAGTAGTACAATACAAAGGCCATAGCCACGGACTGTCTGGCCAGGGTATAATGCCACCCATTTTTGGCTTTTGTAAAATTTGCACTGCTGCTCTCCTGATGAGCATAGCAGCACTAGCACACTAGGACAAGTGTAATTATGCACCAATGTTAGAGGATCACCCAAAACGGTTTCCCTACTTGAGGCTGGGCCAAATAAAAAAGCAGAGGGCTTGATGCGAGAAACTTAATGGGGCAGTTATTATACCCCGGTCTTAAGTTTTCAAACACCCCGGCGCAGTGTGTTCATAACTTAATGGGACCATTTATAAAGGTGTTTGGTATTGAGAATCTGGAACGTGCCTAGCGCCAGCGACACACTCCAAGTCTTATCAGCAACGTTTGGTCCAATGAACTTTTGTCACTTGGGGTGGAAGCCTTAGGTCAGAGGCGAAAGATACTGAAGCTTGTTCAATTTCATAAATTTTATCATGATAGGCGCGATTACCCGGATGCTCGTTTTAGAAGTTCATTTGAACCTTGCAGGAGGATAAATTTCAGAGTGAACAAAGATGATTCACTCTCTCACTACCTGAAAGTGTCGTTGGGAATTTTGATCTGAGCACGACTGTTATTTTGTGGAACGAAATGACTGTGAGTCCTGGTCTGGCATGGACACACAACACTGCTGTCTTCATGATCTTAATGGCGTGTTTCCTGCGTGCCCCTCGATCTTACAATAGGTGCGCTGTCAGCCTTTCATGGTGGAGTATTGCATGGTATTGCATCAACCAACCCTGGAGTGGTGTCTATGTAGGTTGTGTAATGGGTGCGCTTGGCCTGTGGAGAAGGTAGTGCATTTGGTTGCCTTAGACACCGTGCAGTAAACACAAAGCAGTACCCCTACCTAACAGTTGCCTTAGCTGGCCGCCGCATACAACATCAATGGGCTGCTCGATACTCGCCTGCGTGCAGGGCCGAAACAAGCCGGACTGAAGTCTCGGCCTCCTACGGCGGAGGTCAGTGTAGTAGGTGTGTTTGACCTGTAAAGAAGGTAGTGTATCTGGTTGCCTTAATTGGCCGCCGCATACATTGTATCAGTTGCTTTCGTTGGCCGCTCGATACGCTCCTCCAGGCGGCTGAAACCCGTCGGGTTGATGTCTGAGGGACGAACGACTAGGTGACCTGCTCCCCGCGGCAGTACTGCCCCGCGGTATCTTCTCCAATGTAGGGCCGTCTTAAAATCAAACTCTCCACAAATCAGCATGGATTCTGGCCATGTCATTCCACCGAAGGTGCGCTGATTCGACTCCCTCAATCAGTTCATGACTGGCTGAGCAGGTCAAGTTAATCGCAGCCAAAATATCGTTTCGTAGCGGGAGTCTTCTTTGATCTGAAGAAGGCATTCGACCAAGTGCCGCATGACCGACTCCTTCAGAGCCTGGAGTTCGTGCACAAACTCACGATCAGCCCAACACTGCTGCGATGGCGCAGTTCCTACCTCGATCATCGGAAGCAGTTTACCAATATCGACAACGCCACATCCTCAGCTCATTAAATAAGCTCATGTGTCCCGCAAGGTGCTATTTTATCACCGACGCTATTCATTTCACACATCAATGATGTCCTTGTCAAAGCTGAGCGGACTTTTACTGGTATGCTTCTTCAAGCGTATGCTGGCGATCTTGCGTTGCTAGGCCCCATGAAAAATTGTGCGGCACTTGAAATCCGACTGCAATCAGGAATCGACTTCATTGCTAATCAAGTCGCGACCCTTGGCCTCTCTTTAAACATCAAGAAAAATCAAGCTTGCGTCTTCCGGCTCGATCACAAGGCAATAGATTTGCTGACTGTCGCCCTCCAGGGCAAGCCAATTAATTTTTCAGGTCCAGCCAAATATCTCGGGGTCAAATTCACATCGAACATGCGCTTCACCCAACATTGCCAGGAAATCACCAGCTCAGTAAAGCGAATGATCGATGCTTTTCGACAAAAGTTTGGCAAATTGGCTTCAAGGGTTCTTCACAGCGTCATGTGTGAGGCCCCAGCTGGAATATGGATGCTGCACATGGTCCTCAACTGACAACCAACAGGGTTTATGTGACGAGCTGGAACGTGCCCAAAAGTTTGCTGCAAGATCTGTCAGAAACGACTGGCATTCCAGCTATGAGGAAATGCGGTCACAACTTCAATGGCCTTCCCTCGCTGAACGACGAAAGATGATCAAGTTGCGAACCTTTTACAAATTTCACCATGGACTGCTTGTGTGTCCAAACGCTAGTTTTATCCACAAAGCGGAATCGGGCAGGCGAGTCAGCTCCAGGACCACCCAACTGCATCAGCTCGAAACTACGAACCGAAGAACTGAAGCATACAAGCAATCATTCAAATACTCATCAATGATCTTGTGGAATAATCTTCGATATGAAGTGGCTTTTAGTTCAAATCCATGTTCCAGATATTCTTAGATATCCATGTTCATATCCAGGTCTATTCCGTCGATTACTCCAGGCTGTAGAGTTTGAGACTGTCCACTCGTCGTGGTATCTTCACTGTAGGGCTGCTATCCAGCTGATGGCAGCTATATACCGTGAGTACTGTATGCCGTACACATTGCCTTGACACTTCTCAAAATGGCTGCTTGTAAGTGACAACCAAGACAACACTCGCCCTGCCAAGCGTGTCAGCCAGGATAAAATCATTTTCTTGACCATCGACACCTACACTCCACAGCACACCGCCGATTCCACAGTCCAATGATCGATTTAGTAATAAGAAAAAGCAGCAGGTGTAAGCTGAGATGTCATTTATTCACCACCTAATCGAGACGTGGCGTGCGTCCTGATAATAGCTTACCTAACACATTGAGTATTCATTAATTTTCCAAAGCCAAGGCCAAAGTGCTCAGTGATATCGTTATAAGATGTGTGGGAATGGGAGCAGGTGGTAATCACGCGATAGTTCTTGAAGAGAATTCTAGAGGTGTTCGTTTGTGAGTGGCCGAAAGCTGATGGCTAGACGTGGGTGATCGGAGTGAGGGCTTAGGGCTTTATCAGCATGGGTAACACTGAGTCGAGTGGAGCCACTGCTAACATCGTAACTGGTCTGAAAAAGGCTCAAGCCGATAAAGGAAATCCGCTTTATCAACTGGTGGACTACGAGGGTGGTGGTGAGTTGCTACAATGGATGAAATACGCATTGAGTTCAGGCGATTACAATATATTCGATGGATACGTAGAACATAAGGCAAGATTCTAAAATACAGGGATGGATTTTTGAGTCGATTATATATTGTGTCTTGCAGGTTCTCAAGTTTCTCTACGGAGGAGGCAAGGGGAAACTTGTGGCCATCGCAGAACTGGTAAAAATGAGGAACAACGAAAGAAATGCTATGCTAGGCGCGCTAAGACGGAAAAAGGGTAAAGGAAAGAGCGGGCCGAATATTCTAGATAATGTCGATCAAGATGCTCAGCAAGGAGATATGATGAAAGGTAAGGCGTGCGCTGGACTGCATCACCTCGGGAGTCGACCCTCGACCTTTTGCAGTACTGAAAAGATTGGAAGGTGGCGGTGGAAAAGGGGGCAAAGGCGGATCCAAGTATCGTGAGCTGGTATGGGACATGAACCAACGAGGGGCTATGGGCGAAACCTTGCTTCATTTGTGCTTACTGCACGGAACGTCGATTCATAACGAGGTTGCACGGCGGCTGGTCGAAACCTTTCCAAAATTGGTCAACGATATTTACTTGTCGGAAGAGTATTACGGTAAGATAATCTCTTTTGTCAGGGCTTCCTCGAGCCCCTTTTCATAGTGCTTGTACTCACGCGATCAGGCCAAAGTCCTTTACATCAAGCCATCGTAAACGAAGATTCGGCCATGGTTAGATTTTTGCTTCAACATGGAGCCGATGTGCATCAACGCTGCTATGGCGCCTTTTTCTGTCCGGATGATCAAAAGGCCACTAGAAACGATTCTTTGGAGCATGAGTGGGTGGATGTCAGTTCAAAGACTAATTATACCGGGTATGAGTTTCTCTCGTACAGTACTCTTCATGTATGAAGTAGCTCTTGCTCATTCCAGACGCACTTACTGGGGTGAATATCCTCTGTCTTTCGCCGCTTGCACTCGCCAATTTGATTGCTTTCGGCTTCTGCGCGCCAAGAATGCCGATCCGAATATGAAAGACACGAACGGAAATACTGTTCTGCATCTGATGGTTATACACGACTACTCGGTAGGGCCTTCTCTCGATGTACATGTTCTACAGTATACTCCTTTTCACGACCCCTTCCTGCAGGACATGTTTGACGTGGCGTACAGAATGGGTGCAAAACTGCACATTACAAACAACCAGAATTTGACTCCGTTAACTCTGGCTGCTAAATTGGGGAAAAATGATGTGAGTCGTTCTGAGTCTAGTCGGTCAAAAACTCAATAGACGCCGTCTCCTTGCAGATGTTTGATCACGTTCTAGCCATTGAAAGGACAGTTCTGTGGACATACGGAGATGTGGTCTGCTCAGCATATCCTTTGGAGTATATCGACACAGTGAATCAGTCGACAGGAGAACTGAACAAGCTCTCTGCTCTGTCCTTGATCGTATACGGGGTACGTCGGAGTTTAGGGACAGGTAAGAACTAATGAGCTCATATAGCACTGATCTTCCAAAACAGGAAACTACATCCCACTTGGACCTACTTGACGGACTGATCGAAGATGTTTTAGAAGAAAAATGGAAAGCATTTGGGAAGAGGAAGTAAGTCAGGTCCTGTTGCTCCATGGTTAATCAGCACATGCATTGTTTTTCACTACATTCAGGCTAAGACAGCAATTTGCAGCCTTTTGTTTATATTTTTTCTGCTTTTTCACCGCATTTTACTATCGCCCGATGAGAAGCAGGGAGTATTACGAGGATCAACGTAAGTTTGGGCATCGCGCTCACGACCGATCAGGGAAAAGATCGATTTTACTTTCCAGCCGAACCAAGCGTCTGCACAGATAACATTACAACTTACATTTATGATATCTTTGATGAAAATATGACAAGCCCGATCATTGCTAACATTACACCCATTCGCCGCAAATGGTGCAGCTGGGATTGCTATTTATGGGTGATCGAGGACGGGGACGACAAGATGACAGAATTCATAGTATGCTCGTGGATTACTGTAACCGCCACCTAAACCTTTTTGTACTTCAAATTCTTCTGTATACTTCAGGTTCGCTCAGTGTTCGAAGCTTGTACTATCATCGGGGCACTGATCTACACCGTGATGTCTGGACTGCACATTAAACGGGTTGGATGGAGATTATTTTTCCGCACATTAGTAATAAATCGCGAAAGAGTGAGAGTTAGACTGGGCAAACCCTTTTTCGTTTCAGGCTGCGTTTCCTGCAAAAATTTCCTTTCACTTATCGTTTTTTGTCATTATTCTGATGATTCCGTTTCGAATCACTTGCTTGATCGAAGTCGAGGACGTACTTTGTGTCATTGCCATATTGACCACATCCGTTCACTTTTTGTTTTTTTGCCGGTACGGTGACCAGTGTTGCGCGACACGCATGCATGAGGAGGACACGTTTGCGTAGAGGAGAATGAATTAGCTACGGGTGAGGGCTTGGAGTCCTCTCATAGAAGAGTGCATGGGTCTGATTTTCAGCGGCGTCAAAATGGTTGGTCCTTTCGTTCTTATGTTCTACAAAATGATAACAGGAGACGTATTTCGTTTCTTCTTGATCTACATTATCTTTTTGATGGGGTTTTCGCAAGGTGAGTTTTTTTCATTTTCTGTAACAGGTCATTCCAAACAAGGCCAATTTTTAGCCTTCTATATTATTTTTCTTGGATGTCATCGCGGAAAGGATCCTGACGAAATCGATGGGCCAGCCATGCAGTGGGCTGATTCGTTCAAGAGTCCCTTCGAATGCATAGTTCGCTTGTTCATGTGCAGCATAGGAGAATTTCAGACATTTTTTCAAGTCCTGCCGAGTTGTAACCTGGCCCCCTTGGGAAAGGTAAGGCTCTCCGCATGATTGCCTGTCGTAATTAGGCTGGGATAAAGCCTGTCGGAGGACTGATCTTCACGTTATTGTAGATACTCTTTGTTATCTTCGAGTTGGCAGTGTTCATCATGTTGATCAACATGTTGATCGCTTCGATGGAACGGACGTACGAACAAATTGCGGAAACTCAGAAGGAGTGGAAACGTCAGGTAAGCTAGTACTTTCTGACCCTGTGTCGCCGGTGACTGGCTCAATCATATCTTCAGTGGGCCAAAGTGATCTTGATGTTGGAACAGACATTGACACCACAAGATCGTCTGCTAGCACTTCTTAAGTATTCGCGTCCAACTGGCACGGATAAAACGAAACGATCATTCGTGGTCAGGACTCGTTTGTCAGTAAGTTATAAGTCGGTAGTTATTCCTGTTCTGGCTGCTCAGTAATCTGATCGTTACAGGATGAAGAAAAGCGTCAGCAAAAGAAGGATCGTACCTCAGATCGTAAGCTGTTCTTAGAAGAGAAACGAATCTTGTATAAACGGCGGCTGCAAGGAGACATGATTGGCTCGAGCTCGAACCCAATACCCACTGCGTTTCAGCATGTGCTCCCTGTTCATAACCATACCTAAGCTGATAGCAAGGGTTGTTTGGGAAGTGAAGCAGCTAAGGCTGGAAATGGGCAGCAAATTGGCTTAGCATGTGAATCTTATTTGTTAGTATTGGTACATATTTGTGGAAACATGCTGTATTCGTTTGGCAGTTACGAGTCAGTAATAGACGTAAAGTGCTGTATACACTCATCATAGTCACACCCGCCATAAGCAAAAACAGCATGTGTCATCCAAACGAATCATTTAAAACTGAATGCCATCTGTCTCACTCACAGCCTTTTCGACAAACAGACGCATACAATTCTAGAGAGAAACCTCATAGTCGACTATGTTGAATCCACGGAAACCCTAAATTTCATTTTGATCCCTAAAGGAGGACACGTATCATTTGCCCCGGATATTTTGAACATTTGTGTTGCGTGGGAGGTCGCATCTGCACCCCATTGATTGCCTTCTATTGTATACTACCATTTGTGCACGATTGCGAAAGAGACCAGTTTTCGAAGAATACGTCTCATGTTCTACGCCCATGCGCGCGCACGGACAGTGCACATTGCAACTGCACTGGGAATCGAGTCAAAGTGCGACAATCAGTCACACAGCTACATGTAGAGACACTGTGCTTGGTTCGTACGCCTTGTATTCCTTGTATTTTTCGTCAAACATGCAGAATTTAACTTTGCTACTGTTTGTTACCCTAACCACGGCTTTTGTTCACGAAGAGGTGCACGATGGCAAAACCATGTCCACTCCGTTCTGGCACGAATCACGTTTGGCGGAGATGGAATTGAGCAATGATACGCTAAGATTTGGCTCATTGGACATAACGGCCTTTTCTGACGAGTTAAAAAAGCAATTCGACCAAATTAGCGACCGCAACGAAAGAGGCCTTTGCCAGTCATTATTACAGAGGAATCTTGAATTATATAAAGAATTGATGATAAATATCACATTGGGCAACTTGACTAGACTGTCAGACAGAGAAATCGATATCGTCACGACATTCGGCACTTGGGGTTCCGAAGTCAAATATGGTTTATGGACGTTAAATCACTGGAATTGGGTTTCGAATGACATACAATGCAAACTGGCTCGTTTTTATTCCAGAAACGAGGAGAAGAGGAAAACTCAGTATTGTGCGTACGAGATCGAAACTGGCGATGATATTAAGCATCATTTAGTGGTGGGTTATTGCTTACCTGATTCGTGCACCCAGAAGGAGGCCAGTGTCATCGGGAGCCGGTTGAGCAAATCAGTGACCAAATATTGGGCAGACCTTAGGCCAAACGAGACTACTGATATGAAGACAAGCTTGAATTGTGTGCCGGGCTATCAAGTAGTGGATTGGTACACGAGACCACGATCGTGGCTAGTGGTTTCATCCTTCCTTGTATTGCTAGTATTGCTGATCGTGGCTTCAGTTTTGCAAAAGAGGTAAGTTCAAAGTCCTTGCTCCAAAGGTGATCGTATTGGTGAGTACCGTTCCTACGAGCATGAGCTTGGGTGCTAAGGGGGGTTTTTCTTGTTTTTTTGGTGTTGAGACTTTCCTTCTCCGTCGGAGTTTTTGTCCCGCCGACTTCGGTCGGCCGCCTCCCTCCTACGCCTGCCAGGCCTGGTTACACTAAGGTTTCTTTGCGGTTTCTGCATGAGGCACATAGTATTAGTTCTTCGATCCCGGGTCAGCCGATCCCCCCCTTTCACCATGTCCAATCACTATGGCTGCAGTGATCCTTTACCTGACTTGTTTTACTGTGCAGGCAAGCCAACAAAAATCAATCAACCGCCTCAAAAGTCTTCCAGCAGATTTTCTCGCTTCAACACAATTTCAAGAAGCTGTCGCACATTTCCGAACAAGCGGTTGGAAGTATGAACGGCCTAAAGGCCTTGACCATGCTATTCATGATGTTCTGCCACGTGTATCTCGTCAAGCAGGCATTTGATGTGGACTTGGACCAAGCCAGAGTCTCCTTTCGTGACCATCCTTTAGGCCCAATAATGTACAATGCTACCTACTCTGTGGGCACCTTCTTCATGTTGGGCGCGGCATTGCAGATGCTGGTGACTTTGATCAAATTTGAGGAATCCAAGAACAAACGCTTCTCTCCCATCATGTGGATATGCGCTATTGTGAATCGATACCTCCGTCTGGTACCATTGCTCATGTTCTCAACAGTGCTGCTGACAGAAGTGTTATCTTATTTCAACTTTCCGATTTGGTTTTATATCGACACTGCTCGCCAGTGTCCCAAAGACTACTGGCGCCAGCTGCTTTTGGTTCAGAACTTACAACATGTCAACTCATGCGCTACTTGGACTTGGTACTTGGCCGTGGATTTTCAACTATTTCTTCTGAATTTACCTCTCGTCTGTCTGATCCAGCATAGACCAAGAATTGGCCTGATTGCACTGGCCGTCCTATTCGTGCTCTCATGCATGATCAAGGCGTGGCTGGTGCTGCATTATAACTACCCCCCTAACCTAATGTTAATGGTACCCATGGTAGGATATGATCAGAATTTCGGCCGTTATTCATTCGATATATATATGCGGCCTCAGGGATGGTGGAGCTCGTATTTAGTCGGACTGGCTGTCGGATATGCCTTGTTCAAATTTGCTCGAAAAGGCAACGATGACAATCGAAATGACATTCCAGCCAAGGTTTATTGGCCTGCCTCTGTCCTGGCAGCAGTATTCATACTTTGGGCCGTCTTTGGTATTCAATGCGTGGCCAGTGGTTTGAGAAGTCGTATTTACGATGCCCTCTACAGTGGACTCATATCGGCCGTGTGGGCAGCAGGATGGGGCTGGGTCGTATTCGCGTGTCAACGCTCGCCCCGAGCCAAGTATTTGGACTATTTTTTGGGATGTCGTCCCATGGTCTTCTTATCGAATTTGACCTATTCGTGTTACCTGATACATATGCCCATTGTGTTCGGGATCGTCTACTCATATTCAGTGGGGATGGGAGGCCGACCCAGACTCCGACACACTCATATAGAAATGATAATATTGGTACTCGTCATGACACTAGTTTCCTACCTGATTGCCTTCCTCCTCAACATGGTCGTTGAAGCACCTGCGAGTAACATTCAATCCGTTATTATGAAAGCCGTTTTCCGAAAGATGTTTTCGAATCAGCGACCAAGAAGAAGCGAGGGAGCGAACGCGAACATGCGTGATAAGGAAGACAAGAGGCTATTTCAGTCTACAAGAGGCACAGAAAATGGGACGGAAGTAGAAGAAAGGGAGCTGGAAGAGTTTTCCAGCACCTCATTAATGAGACCTTCAGAAAAGTACCCTATTCGCCGGCTATAAGAAGTTTATTTGCCCACGTAAGACTGGGGCATACTTATGCTCTCCCTCATTGGCTTATGGACGCACACTAAGCGTTGTGCCCCTCGCTCGCTCTACAGTATGCGTTGTGTGATATGGAAGGTACACATTGCAGTAGCATATCTTGCATGTACAGTATTTACGTATAGGGCCGGTCATTATACCTAGTTTAAAGAAATGTAATAGCTTGTCAGGGTCCCCGCTCATAAATTTTAACAAACAAGTGAAACTAACCACAAAAAGCTATGTCACAACCCATCAGTACAACCAAATACCCCAACCAAGAATAGCTGACATACCGATTGATCTTCCCCTGACTTTTTCATATTCTACAATATACTCATAATCAAAGACCCTTCTTCAGTGCATATTGAGAAAATGATCGATCTCCTGGCTGATGGTCTTCGGTTTGGGCGGCGTTATATATGCGATAGCTTCGGGGGGCAGACAAATGCACGGACGATAATCGGTGAACTTTCCCGAACACAATTTCTGTCCATACTTCGGGCGCCAGAACACTTGTCGGGTTCGAACTTCGTTACGCTTTTCTTTAGCGCAATCAGGATGACCGAAAGGAAGACAATCGCGACGATCCCATTCGGCCCATGTCCACCACGAACATTTGAGTGGATAATCCAGAACAGAGGAAATTGGTTGAGCTAATGTTAGAAATACGATCGAGAGAATCCAAAGCTGCGTCATGTAAAAAATTTCGAAAAGAAAAGGCTTATTCTCACATAAATTACGAGTCGTGCTTCCTTGAGTTGAGTTCATGGATAATGTATCCATGGTTGAGTTACTGCGGCCTATGGTGCAGAGTGTAAAGCGGGGGGGGGGTAAAAGTATGTATCTAGAAAAGATAAGGCAAGAGCGCGGTCACTGAATACATAGAACCCAGAAATAAAGAGGCACAATCTACGGTAGAACGCACTACCATCGGCCCTTCCCATGGTGAGAAGATGAGCCCTGACTTAAACATCACCAGTGCAAAGTTCATGAGGTAAAACTGGATAAAGGGCTACATGTGGTTCTGTGACCTCCTCAACGACGCCACTTCCAGCCCTTTGACAAAAGTCGAAGTCGAGCCAGAAATTCATGAAGCCAGGCACTTGCTTGTTGTTCCGTCTTCTCCATGATATTACGCAGTACTCGATTATTCATTCTCCCCTCCCTATCATAACTGTGCAAGAATTTAGTCCCGCCTTGAGCTAGGGCTGCTTTTAGGCTTTGTCCCGTCTGTTGCGTCTCGTGGACTCACATTCACTCTATTCATGTCTACATGCTTTGAAAGTGTCCAACCATCGTTTCTTCGATCTGCTGAGTGGCCGTTTCCCTCTGGGACCTAATTTCATCGCTGCACGGCATTTTGAATCCGGGTCTGTGCGCATCATATACCCGCACCGTCTCACCTCAGTCGAGATTCCGCCATCTTATCGTTTATGGGTGCGATCCCCGGCACCTTGCGCATACTTATGCTGCTCATTACGTGGTCCCCCTTGTCAACCCGAGCGTCGTAGCATTCTTATTTTCATATTGTGAAGCGCCTAATCGTGTTTCCTGTTATGGGCCAAGATTCCGATCTGTATAGCCACTTTTTTGTGCACGTTTCATTTGAGGTGCTTACATTTCCAGGTCATACAGTATACTTGTCAATTGCCGCCACTTCTTCTATGGCTTGCGAATTCTCAGCCTTATATCCGCCAAAGTGTCTACGAGTACGTCGGCCACCATATAGAATCCCAAGTATTTGAACCGTGCTGTCTTGTATTACGATCCCACCCACTGTTACAGAGCTGTTGGTCTGCGCCAGATAGTCCAGATGTTCCATTTTCTTGAGATCCACAGTAGTTTCATGCCGTATTTCACCAGGCACCCTTTCACTTCTGTATCAGCCTTTGAAGGCCGCTGTGTGTTGTGGGCCAACGACGGTTTGATCGTATACGAAGAGCAGGGTGCTTTAGGTGGTACTTATCTCCGCCAGTAAAATCTTTGGCTCGCCCTTGGGCTATCTAGGGCTGACCAGAGGATGGCTCAGCCGCAGGAGCAATCCCACGCTGTCCACGGACACCTCGTTCCGCCACACCGCCACACCACAAGGGCTATCTTGTCCTTGTTTTATGTGCTGTGCCTCATCAGTGGACTGGTAAGTCTTTTGGCATAGTAAACTTTAGCATAGCATAGCATAGCATAGCATAGCATAGCAATGTAGACTCTCAATTCTGGGAGCAGCCACACGCGTCGGCCGCCGAAGGGGTTCTGACGGCCCTGAGCCCGGAGTGCTCACAGAGCAAGTTCAGACCAGGAACTCAAGACCAGCCCTCTACCAATGCCTGCCCGGACTCTGGAACTTCATCTCGCTCTCTGTCTCGTGCGGGCCCTGACTGAGGATAGGCAGGCGGGTTCCCTGAACCACTGCACCGGTAGGCTGGAGATCACCCCATGCCTATTATACCCGCATCCATGCATAGTATGCTAGAGCAGTGGAGAAGTGCAGCCTTGGGTAACATCCATTTTGATACTGTGCATGGCCTCTTTGCGCACTTATAAACAGTCGCACCCATCGCACATGCTGAAGGTCTCAGATGCACGTGCGACCTGACGGATTGCCAAATCAGGTCGTAGTAAATCACCCTATCGAATGCTTTCTCTATGTAGTTGCAATATGGCCATGGTTAGTACTGTTTTCTTTTTCTCAAAGTGCCGTTTCATTAGTAGGCGAGCCGCATGCATGGCATCTGTGGTTCCAACACCCTTTACGAATCCGCATTGGTTTGGCGAGATTGATGCTAGTGTACTGCGGATGCGGGCGTTCACATAATAGCAGGAGGGCGAATACTTCTTCGGGAGGGGGGATGAAGAGAAACGTACGAATGGTCTTTAGGTTAGCACCTGCAGCCTGCCACTGTGACCTGCTTTACACTGGCATTCCGCGTTCCATCTACTGTATGTCTGGTTGCCAGTATAATTTCTTGCTTATAGGTACCGCTACTTCCCAGAGGCGCTGCGGGGGTCTGCCTGAGCGTATTGTACAGTATCGTTATCGGGCAGTGTCGTACTTTGCTCATTGCGTTCTCCCGAATGTTCTGGCCAAAATATCGAACGTCAAAAGTCGAAACTGGGTCCTCGGAAGCAATGGATGGAGCGACGATTCATGAAATGCCAGCGACCGATTTGGTAGATGAAGCCAGAAGTCCTGAAACTTCGACGTCCAATCCACTTAAAGCTGCGGGGCAAGATTATATTAGCAAGTCTGACGATTCTTCGTCTGGCATTCCTACAAGTGTCGTCGTGACGATTGCAACAATGGGGGCCGTATTCGCGTTGCTGTTTGTGGCAATTGTTGCTGCGATCGTGATCAAACGGCGAAGGCGATCGAGGAAGGGACAAAGCAAATGGATTTCTGTAAGCATGTCCTTTATGTAACAAGGTTTCTGCACACAGACGTGGAAAGGAATTTAGGAGAAAGGGAAGCAACCTGAAGTTGACGAAGAGAGGAAAGTCATTCCGCCTGTCAACATGCCCTGGAAAACCGCAGTAAAGGCGTCCAGTTCTGCTGGTCGGAAGAGGAACGGGTCTGTGATCAGGAAGTCGACACGGCAATCAGTCGATCATCGATCGATCAATTCATTGTCATCCGTCAGCTCGACAACTGCGTCACATCAGACCTTCCAAGCTCCGCCATCTCTCACGCTGACGCCGTTGAAAGTGCTACTGGCTCAGTACGAAGAAACGCAGACGGGCGTATGACCTCCGAAGTAGTACGATCATGCGACCATCGATTATCACAATTCTGTTATGCTCGCGTGGCGTGGCTGTACTTGCACTCGTTTTATGTCAGTGCTTCGCCGGCTGGTAGCGAGTGTCAGAGAATGTGAACCAGACTGTGAACCTGCATCATCGACACGATACCCACGAGATGCTGGTTATTCAGAATTTCTACGCATGCAACATATTTTTGCTACTGGCACCACAGAGCCTCGCAATTTTAGAAACTTCTGCTGCACAAAGAAAAAAAACCAGATTTGAAGAGCCTGATCTTCTGTCCGAGCACAGTATATACAGTCCAAAATTTCGATAGCTTTAGCATAGCTTTACTGGCTAATCAGCTGATGTGCAACAACCGTTTCGTCTTTTGAATGGTACAAGGACGGGCCACTACCAAGGGTAGTTACTGATTGGATAGGAGAGAACGCTTCCACCAATGGCGTGATCTATTAGCCCTAGTTGGCCAGCTGCTCTCGTTTCGGATACTTGCAAACTGCGTTCTCAGTTCCGGTTGCTTGGAAACAGACGCCAAGGCAATGCAGCGAGATGCCATGGGTGAACATGGCTAAAGTCAAACCTTGTCAATGGCGGGAAGGAAAGCTGCATCGTATCCTAGTAGATACAATATTTCAACAGTGCAAACTACACCATGTAGTGCAGGAATGGCCTGGACACTGCTTAGAGCTGGAAGCAATCATGGTTCCATCAAGGTTACCCCGAGTCCTTGCTGCTCCCTCTAAGCTGTACTTGTGGGGTGTATGAATCGCCAGAATGTTACGTGTGCGGAGCTGAAGCGGATACGATCGTGCATGCGTCAGCGTCGTGTCCGAGTGTCAAGCAGGTTTGGACTTCATGCAAGAATGTGAGAGACATATTGGTGAATTTGGTTCGTATAACTGACCACCTGCTATTCAGGTTCTAATTATGGAGCCCGGGGCCGTGGGTGACTCACCCGGTACCGTCGAGGTGCTCCGAGTGGCACTGGGTGAGCCGAATGAGTTGACAGTCTCGGCTGTCCAACACCGACAGGGTTCAAAGCCCGCCCGCTCTCCATTGTCCGAGGAAGCCGTCGAGGTGCTCCGAGTGGAGACGCGCAGAGGGACGCTGCTGCAGTGAGTGCCAGTCCCCGCACAGCTTTGCTTATAAGATTTGACTGCTGGCAAAACTGGCTTAAGCCCAAAAAAGGTTCAAACACTAAAAAAAACAAGGGAACCTGGGGTTAGAAAAAAGTTAAATGCCATTGTTGTCCCAAGGAAGTAATATATTATATATACTCCCAAAGACGGTGTCATTCGAAGACATTGGTTCTGTATGAATGGCATGCTGCTCAATCCCTTACCGTCAGGCATGTGCAGCAATTTCAAGGAGTGTTGGAATCGTAATTATAGTACGTGCATGTGTGCAATATACCATTCCTCATCTCTCTCTCCTCCTCTCCTGTTTTTCCAAGTCTTTGGCCTTAATTTCTCTGCTCTCGCAAAAAACCTTATCATAGTCGCTATTTTCTTCCAGCTTACAATTAGCACCGCGACTTCCCCGGCGAGGGAGTTATACAGCGAATGAATGAGCTGGAAGGACTATTTTGCGTGATACGCATGTATGAACCTGTGTGGGCGCAAGCACGCGTGAATCGCTAGATCTTGTGCAGGCGATGCTTTGAAATATTGATTTAGCGGGCTTTGCGGTCGACTCCTCGCTCTTAAATATGAACCTGAAGATCTAATCTTACTGTAGCCGTGAGCATGCATTTTTTGGGTGGGTCAAAAGCGTTTCATCGAAACGAGCGAAGCTGATCTTTAAATTGCAAGTTTTTTCATCGGATATCTTTGTCTTTTAATAATCATGGACCGCTACGACCGTGCAATCACGATTTTCTCTCCAGATGGTCATTTGTTCCAAGTCGAGTACGCACAGGAGGCCGTGAAGAAAGGATCGACCGCCGTAAATGCTTTTTCATGGTTTCTCCTTTTGGATTATGTAGCGTGTACAGTACTCATCGTTCGTTAGGTTGGAGTTCGCGGCCAAAAATGTATTGTGATTGCCGTCGAGAAGAAATCGGTTCCGCAGCTACAAGAGGACCGAACTTTGCGTAAAATCTGCCAATTGGACGATCACATCGTCATGACTTTTGCAGGTGAGTAGCTCCAGCGGGGTGTGATCTAGGCGTACGTAAGCCAATAGCCAAGCTTGGCTCTTGGCTCACGTACGCCTCAGGTCATGGGAATAATCTGCGAACAGACCCACCTGTGGTACAGTACCCGGACATGTGTGTGGACTGGATTTAGGACGGCAAACACCAGCAGTGCCTGTTTTACGGTTATGTACAGCACGGTACAGTAAGTAATGCCGCATAATCGGCTTATTCCTATATACAGCAGTTTACCTAGCGTTTCTTCTTAGGGCCCCTATTAAAAGAGATGTGGGGGGGGGGGATTTCGAAGAAACAAAAACCACGTTTTGAATTTTATCGCTGGAGCTAGAGGGCGCCTGAAATTCTTGCAGGGTTTGGCTATGATGGCTGGCTCACGATCAGTGGGGAGGATCCAGGCATATAAGAACGGACCCCTGGGTTGACTCGGGGCTCTGCCTTGCTTTCGCTCGCTCGATTCGTTTCCAGCTAATTGTTCTGAATTCTTGAAGAGCCACCTTCGAAATTGTTTATCCCATTTAGCAGACCTGTGATGCGGGCCAAGCGCCACCCAGGGACATCAATCAGTACACTCTTTAGGGGCCTTTTCGAGTGCACGATAGTCTTTCTATTAGGCTTGGATCGCTTGTTTGTAAGATCAGCCCGAACCCGCCGTCACGTGAGCGTAAAATATAGTCGTGTTCGTGACACCATCAGCTGGCGCGGGTCAGGGAAAGTGGTATAAACGGATTGTGTCAAGTGAAAATGGATGATAAGATCCATTCATATTTATGCAGATGTCACAAATTTTGCGAATGACGCCAGCATCAAGGCGGTGTAGAGTTGATTTAAATTCTACAGCAATGACTAATGCAGGTATACAGTAGAAACCAGCCCTATATTATTTAGATTGCTGTGATTGTCAGATATTTCGCAAAGGTGACTTGTCAGAGCTTAGTCATAACTGGCAAAGGCCTTATATCTACATACACTACTAGTCCCGCTTAATCCTGGTCCCAGTAAACTGTGAACCCAAACTTTTTACCTACATTGGAGCTTTCTTTTGCTCTTCCAGGCCTAAATGCGGATGCTAGGCAATTGATCAACTTAGCTCGTGTCGAGTGCCAGTCGTACAGGTTGACCATGGAAGATCCAGTGACTGTCAAGTACATTACTGAGCATATTGCTAAGATCAAACAGGTAAAAAATTTCAGATTGCTTTAAATATTACGTTGACATACTTTTAATTTTTTTCAGAGGTATACCCAAAGCAATGGACGTCGTCCGTTTGGTATCTCGGCTATAATCGGTGGCTTCGACTCCGACGGTACTCCGCATATATTCCAAACTGAACCCTCGGGAACGAATTACGAATATAAAGTACGGTTTGAGGTACGGTTTTGTTCAATAGTTGTTTCAAACAAAACGTGTCTTAGGCGAATTCGATCGGTCGCAATGCCAAGACCGTGCGCGAATATTTGGAGAAACATTGGAATCCGGAAGCAGTCGCTGATGTTAAAACTACGTTGAAATTGGCCGTACGTGCTTTATGCGAAGCAGTACAGACGGGAGCTCAGAATATCGAAGTGGCTTGTATGACGTGGGATAAGAGTCCAGAATACGAACATGGCGTGGTAACCTTATTTGGCTTTTTTGTTGGACTGTTTGAAGCATTGCTAACTCGTCTTCCGTTAAGGCCTCGTATCGTTTGTTGACTCTCTCGGAGGTCGAGGAACTGTTAAAGTTGGTCGAGAAAGAGAAAGAACAGGAGGCGGCTCAGCAGCAGAAGCAACCGCAGCAAGCTTAGATTTGGATTCAGAGATGGTTTGTGTAATGAACTTTTCATTAATTTGTTTTGATTTTGATCGTGGCAGATCATAAAAGGGGTCGAAGGCTTGCGTGAATTAGTCAGGTCTTTTGGTCGATATTGTAACCCCAGGGACGGCTGTATTGTTTGGACAGCAGGTTTGTGTGGCCGAGTATTTGGCTGGATGGCTTGACATCTGCGGTATGCGTGATGGCAGAGAGCAGCAGTGGTGTCTTGAGTTATCGCGCCATAAGCATGAAACCAGCTGTATGGGGCTTTTGCTCACCTCGCGATGGGCAGCTTATGGGAGTGGAGTGCGGGCGACCAGGTCTCCATTTCGAACTTTATTCTGAATTTTTTTAGTGACAGACTATGATATCAAGCCAGAACTGTCTAGAGCGTCCTCTGATCGTGAAAACTGTGCATAATGTTATTGCTAGGTCCGACCGGTGTAACTCACGGCTGGGGGTCATGGCGAAAGCGATATTGAGCAATGTTGATCACCCCTGTCTGGAAGACTCCAGCCTGTGTGGTTGATGTTCCAGCCGCAGGCATAGCCGCGAGACTGGCCTTTCTTCAGTTAATTTTTGTCCCGCCGACTTTGATCGGTCGCATTCTCATATGCCCGCTGGCCAACGATATCACTAATCCGAATCTCAAGCTCCCACAATGATAGCTGTCAGCCAGGACCTTCAATCGTGAACCAGTGGAGTGTACCCACGGTTAAGAGGTTTAGGGGGTCTCACGATCAGTCTGTAGACTAGATGCTTCTACATGCAGCACGTCTGAGTGGTATGAGAATGATAGCAGCAAGTTGGCAAGGAGGCAGGGTGCATCTTGGCTACACCAAAGCATGTGCATCAGCTGGGTGACAGTGGCGAAAAGGCGCAACACTCGTGTGACGAATTCGTTGTTGCCAGCTCAAGCATGTCAGTTTCTGCTCACCGAACTGTAGCGCTCGACCGGGGTCGGGGTCGGGGGTGCTTATTGGATTTGAATTTTTAAGCCCAATTGATTGTGCATGTGCAGAATACTTTTAGCGGATGTCACTGATCTCCTCAGAAATGACGACAAAATTTTAGACAGGAATCATGCATTTCTTATTAGATAGATACCAAGTGAAAATAAGAATCCAAGTTATACACTACGTATATCCATGCACTGAATTATCTTTACTCCTATTGGTCATCGTCATCAGATACACCCTCTGGCTCACGATCAGATTCCATATTTTCCTCCTCATCAGAAGTTTCCTCATCTTCACCCGTCTTCTTTGCTGGAGCATACAGATGCAGACTATTGTAGCCGATAGCACGCAGATTGTATTTCTTAGTAAAAGTGCTTGTCAGAGGTATACTTTGTATAGCTAGCTCAAGAAGATTCTCTGCTTGCACTTCTTGTTAGCAAACAATTCATAATTTAATATACAATTTTATAACCCCAACCCCGACCATAATTTTTCGGGGTCGGGGTCGGGGTCGGGGGCCCCGGTCGAACGCTACCGAACTGTATGGTGTTTGCATCGAAGGAGGTTGGATCTCACATGTTCATGTTTTACCGCATCGCCCAGACGCTTATGCACACTCGAGGGTGAGGGGACACATGTAATAGGCACGGACTATGCTCTCCTGCCTTATTGGTGCTGTAGAGGCTCGACTGGCAATCGATACCCTGCACGGAGCCGGCAGCTGGGAGCGTCACCAGTCAGGGTGACGTTTCAGTCATGGACTAGGCCGGATGACTTAGTAGGCTGCTCTGGGTTTGCAGCGTGGTACAAAAGCTCCACCGGCCACTCCCTCCAGCAATACGGACCCAGTCGTATTACAGTGCACCGGTTCAGGGAGCTGGTCCGCCTCTCCTACAGTCAGGGCTGTCACTAGACCAAGAGGGAGACTGAGGTCGAGTGCCCGGTTTGATTTGCAGCCATCGGCAGTGGACTTGCTTTGTGAGCACTTCGGGCTCAGGTCCGTCAGAACCCCTTTGACGGCTGACACGTACGGCTTTCAGCCCGCATCTAATGATAAAGGCTCCTTCCCTATCCGGTTTAGACCGCCCGGCACACGTGTACTTCCTGCTCAGCCCTCTAAATGAGAGCAGAGCGAGCCTAGATCTAATCCTGACTGGTTCTGCCAGGTAGCCCGTACAGCCTCTGGGTCAGCCTATCTGGTCTGCTCGTCGACCGTGCGGTTGGGTATCATCCCCAGCTCCCTTCCTGTTAGTACTCTTCACTTGGTTGGTTATATTCGTTTAGAGGTATCCGCCCGCGGGCCTAGTAAAGTAAAGCCTAGTAGCATGATTGATCCATGTTTCATGTCATGTCATGTTTTACCACATCGCCAAACGAGTATGCGCACTCGAGGGTGGAGAAACACACTTTACACGAAATGATTTACCGGCCCGCGAGTCGAACATTCGCCCGTAACTGCGCACCTGGCGTGAGAGGCAGACGCCTAACCCACCAGGCCACGAGGCCGGTAGGATTCGAACCTAGCACGCGTGTAGATAGTCTACCTTGTGAGAGGGGGGAGCTATCACTGGCTGCTCCCCGAATTGTGAGTCTACAGTACGGCCTTGTGGGTGTGGGAGTAAAAGCATCTAGAAGTGCCCTTGGACTGCGCGGATTGTTCCTGTGGCTTGAGCCATCCTTTGGTCAGCCCTAGCCTGTCCTAGGGCGAGCCAAGGATTTTGCGCATTACACACGACATGATCTAGCAGACCGCGAGTCGAACTGCGCCCCTGACGTGGGAGGTAGACACCTAACCCGCCAGGCCACGAGCCTGCCAGACTGGTGGGTCAGGCTCACGCCATGTGCGGGGTTACTATCTGTTTTCTTTGGGAATGTACGCGCGGCCTATGCGCTAACGTGGAGGGCGTGTATATTCTCAAAGAAAACAGGTTATAGTTACGGGCGAGTGTTCGACTCGCGGCCAGGTAAGTCATTTCTTGAGTAATGTATCCCTTCACACTCAAGTGTGTTCAAGCGTTTGGTGATGTGGTACATGAACAAGCTATCATTGTGCCACACCTATTTCGTGGGAATACACTCACATCACCTTGACAAGCTTCTGCAAATAGTGCACATAGAAACGCGGTCTATCCTGTACATTGAGATCGCAGCCTACAGACCATCTCTACTGATCTGGCCGCTAGCTATCCCAAGAAGACGGCCTTGACAGTCTGTGGACAGCGGTTCGAGTTTGACTTCCCGCCTTTACGTTGTGGTGCGCAGGTGCTGTGCGCTTTGCACCGGACTTCTTTGTTCTGTTTTTGCACAGATACGTTTTTTGGCCGTTGGCGATGAGCTACCTATCTAGATTAGATATCTATCTTTCTAGATACTTACTCTCTTCTCTGCATTTAGATAGAAAATGGCTTCTTGATTTTTTGTAGGCGCAATTTTCAAGCAGCTTTCTGCTCTCTTTTTTCCCCGTGCTCAATTATAAGTCGAATCTATCGTGCGAGTCTAAGTTTTCTTTGCTCCTTTTAGTGCTCGTAGGTACCTGTTTGAAAAAGAGAATGCAAAAGAATTCCAATTCGGACGGAAGAATGGACATTGACTATGGACAATGGAATTTGTCAATGATCGAATTTCGGGTCAACGTTTGTAATATGACTAATATTCGAAGTAGACGATATTGGGCGTTGCCGTTTCGATATGATTGTACCTATTTTATTACGCCGCCTGTGCCCCGTGCGGCCTCGATGATTCGACAAGCAATTTTCGAAGATGGTGTTAAAGTGGACGTCAAACATTTCTCTAAATTTTGGGGCAGTCTTAGCGATGTGCATAAGGAACGTAGATTCCTGGCGGACTATATTTGCGCTATAGAAGGCCTCGCTGAAATGAATGCTTCCGATGTCGGTGGATCGCTGGTAAAAGCCAATAAAGAAATATTTTTGAATCTAATTACGCATTTTCATATAATTTTGCGTCGCCTTTTAATTGAGGAACAGCATTCTGATCAATTTCAAAATGTCGTGACTGAATTAATCGAACGACTAGCAACTAAAGAAAAGAGCGCATCGATTATTCCATTGGTATTTCTACCCGCCTATTTACAAACTGTCGCAGCAGTGAAGAAAGCTGCACGCCTTGAATGTACTGATTGTGAGTTGGATGCCAACATCATCCTGAGTAATATAAGTCGCGAGCTGCTTCCTGCCATTATAGTCGGCTTATTAGAAACCTACATAGACTGGGCTTCGTTCACGATTTCTAAATTCAAATACTACGTCGAAAATTCGCCCGGATTTGATGAATTGCCTATTTCGCATCTGATTAATTGCGAACGTAGCAAGCTCGAACTTGCCAAGTGTCCGGATGTTGGCGAAACGAAAAAAAGCTTTTTGAAAAAATTCGAAGCAGCAGTACCCCATTGGAGCTCCAGCCATCGCGAAATCATTTTATGCGTCATCGCCGATAATAAGGAACAACCGAACGATTACTTGACGTACCTTTTCAAAAAATTCGGTCCACAAGGGTTCAAGGTGACATTTTTCAGCTTGGATAAATGTTTTCGAATCTTTTATTTACAGCAGATACAGCCCTTAGGGGGACATATCAGAAAGAAAGAGGCATTTGCTGCTATCATTCACCCTTTCTGTCTACGCTATTTTCAGATTTTTTCCTGTTGTCGACCATGATAGCAGTTTTGAATTTTAGTTTTTGGTGTTTGGAAAAGAAAAATTCTGCGCCACTTGCGGTCGAAGTTCATATATTGGAGCCGAACGATTGTGGACGTGCAGACTTTGTGTCAAGGGAAACGTTCATCACAAGGCTCGCTATTGCAACATTGAATGTCAGAAAGGCGATTGGCTCAGGCACAAGGCTCAAGTGCATTCGATCGAATATTGCGCGAATTGCGGACAGAAGAAAATGCCGGGTCAGAGGCCATTTCTTGCGTGCAAACGTTGCGTCGATGAGACAGCGCGTTGTCCAGCTCGTTATTGCGATCCTTCGTGTGAGAAGAAGCATTGGACAATTCATACGAAATCTGCTCATTCGGTTAAAAAAGAGTAATCGAAGCTGTTCGTGATCGTGAAAAATAGCCATTGGTTATCTAATAGATTTTTTTCGTGAGATTATTGAGAGATTGTTGGCCAAATTTGCTGGTTAAGATAAATTTGTGGTGCGTGGTTGCTTGAATAAGTTACTGTATGTGGTGCGTGGTGGCTTGGAACTTTGTGGATTTTTTACTGGCGGAGATGAGACATGAGAAGGAATGCTATGAATATCGTACGCACTACATTAGTAACCAATAGAAGGAGCTAAAATTCAAAGTTTGCTAGTCATTTCATAAACGGATGCACGGCGAGGAATGACACTTTTTTGTACAATCCCAATTTCAGTGGGTGATAACATCACGGCAAGTCTGTGGGGTGGTGACTTCTTGGCTCGTTTTCTGTACAGGCGATGAAAGTGTTCGACCAGGATGGAAACTGGGAAGGCCATAATCAAAATGCCAGTCACACAGCACACCGACGCGAATAATTTGCCAGCTATGCTTTGGGGAACCATGTCGCCGTACCTGCAGTAGAGGACGGAGATACGTGAGCGTATTGCAGCTGGTGGGGTGGTCACTGTGATTGGCTGGATAGCCGCCCTACATTGGAGAAGATGGCGCGGGGAGCGGATGGTCAACCGCCTTCAGGCAGCCAGAGTCATCAACCCGACGGGTTTCAGCCTCGCTTGGAGGAGAGTATCGAGCGGCCAATTACGGCAGCTGATGTACTGTATGCGTCAACCAGATACACTACTTTCTCCACGGGCCAAGCATGCCTATCACACAATGCTTACTGTACGAGTCGCGCCTGAAAGTGGCCTTTGTGTGCTCATGGAAAGGGTAGTTTCTCAAAAGTAAGCATTGGGATTTCGGCCCGGATGGGCAGAAACTACAGTGAAGATGATGCTGTGACCAGCACGCCCCCTCGACATACCCGACTGTAGTGATGGTGACCACTGCCCACCAGAGGGTGTAGGGGATGCTGGTGAAGGCCGTATCGTTCAGGTCCTTCTCGCAAAAAAATATAACGGATGCGAATATGGTCATAGTAAAACCTATGAACACGATCAAAATGCATAATTCGTTGCGACTTTTCCACAAACTGGCGCCCATTAGTTTCAGGCTCTCGGAATAACGAGCCAAGCGAACCACGTTGAAGAGACGGAAGATACGGAACATGCGGAGGACGGCCATGAGACTCTTCATTCCGTGGTGACGACGGGAAGTGTCTGCATGGATGGACCACACGATAATATCCACGTAAAATGGGATGATGACCAGCAAGTCCACTATGTTCAGGGGCGACCTGACAAATGCGCACTTCTTATTGGCGCATGCAAATCGAAGTAGCCATTCAAACGTGAACCACCCAACGCAGATGGACTCCACGATTTCGAAGATGATACTTCCTTCGCAGTTCTCTCGATAGCTGAAACCGAAGAACCTGGGTGCTCCGACGGCAGGTTTGGTCGTGCTCAGGTTAGCAGGGCTAGACAGAGTAGTCTGGACGTTATCGCTTGGTGTCTCAGTTTGGTTTGTGCAGGTTTGAAGAGACGGTAAGGTGCTGACCACCAAATTGACCACTGCCAGGCCGATGAAAAATATTGAGAGGGAGCTGAAGGCCTGAAAGAATGGGTACAGTACGTTATGTAATGGGTGTCTCAACTCTCCTTTACTGTATCACCGAGTTATCTGTGACAGAGCGGCTCACTGCTTGGAATGGTCCCAAATTTTCATGTTCGAAGACTACTGTACTCTTTCCCAGATTTCACTGGACCCTCATCACATGTCATACTTCATGCATAGCCAAGCACCATAAGGCGCACTCGAGGGCTAAGGCATACAGTATTTGACAATCATTTTGTACCGAGGTGGGAGTCGAACCCTCCCCTGTAAGTGCGCACCCAGCGTGAGAGGCAGACTCCGTAACCCGTGAAAATTCGGTGACCAGTATATGTAAATGCATCGAAGTCAGGAAAATGAGTATAAAAGCGACCAGGCCTAGGCGCCCGTACTGAGTCCCCGATCGGTGTCCCTGCGCGCTTTGTCCTTGCGTTTTTGCACAACCTTTGCCTTTTTGTGCAAAAACGCAGGGAGCCGTTTCTATCGATTCTAAAAATCGGCGATCGCCTATAAAATTTTGAACAGAGTGTTAGCCGATGCAGCATTTATTGCTCAATCCGAAACTGAAGTCGAAATTTCGGTTTTAAGAGCGATTTTGACCTGTATTTCCTCATTTTCTGAACCTAGTTTTTCACCTTCAAAGAGCTCACAATATGACGCTCAGATCATTGGGTGTGTCTGATTTATTGATCATGTTGCTTAACTCGAGTATTCGATTAAAAATTGCGACCATTCGATCAGTCAATATGATCGATCTGATCATTTATATTACTCGGTTAATTGAGTGATCGATCACCCAATCTGTTGTTTGATTTACTTAATAATATGATTCATCGATCGATCACTCACTCACTCCCTCACTCGATCAATCGATCAATAAGATCAGATCAGCTGATCATATCGATTACCCGATCATATCAAACAGCGGATTGATCAGCCAGTCATCCGCCTAGTGATCGGGCATCCCACTCTTATCGATCAAAACCACTACAGCAAAGCAATTGTGCATATGGTTATAACATCGTTCTGCTTTCGTGTATCGTACAGTACCGGTATATGTATGGGATCTCTGTCCGGCATAAAGCCCCTGTTTTCGACTGGTTTACGCCGCGTTGTGCAGAGAGCAGAAAATGTTTTTCTCTGGGACAGCGCCTCTCTAGACGCAGGGACAGAATCCCAGTTTCTGAAAACACAGGACAGTGCGCTCTGGATCAGGGACTCTGGAGGCGGTATAAACGCCCTCTCGGTCACAGAGTGGCAGAGAACTCTGTCCTGAGCGCGCAGTCACAGAGAACTACGGTTAGTATAAACGAGCCTTCAATGTAGGTACTCTATTGGCATAAAACATTTAGCATGCACCTGATGCACATTCATATTTGTATTCATCTCTGGTGGGGGCCAAAGCGAGACCGATTGGCATGACTAGTTCCCAGACCAGATCACCACGTATACGGTATAATGCCCGGCCATGCTGTCCTGCCCGGGCAGGTTAGAGTTCTCTCGATGACCCGACGATTGTAGCCGGATCTCTTGGTCCTGCGTGAGTCCCATACTAGTGCGGCGTGGTGGCGACAGTGAACAATACCTGCTGTGATGGTGGGCTGCGCGATTGTACTCGTTCCTTGGGCAACACCCATCAACAACTCCACAGCCCATTGACTCCAGTGTTAGTGTACCCGGACCTGATGGTTTCAGTTAGGTATTGGACTGGGGACTACTGGCCTGAGTGCGTGCTGACAGGAAGGAGATACTGGTACGGATGGCAAGAGAAGAAGAGAGGAGCTGCAGTGGCTCAGTTGATCAAGGCGATGGTCCCACATTGCGTGGGCCAGCAGCCGTGACTGGGAGGTCCCAGTTCTATTTCGACTGAGGCCAATAGTTCGGTATGCCCGCTCTCAGAGAAGGAGAGTAAGTACCTTCGTTGCTGGCTCTGGGTGACTCACCCAGTACCGTCATGAGTAGAAAGAATAGAAAAGCAGGAAACTGGTCGTCGAACACCAATCGGGAAGGTCCCTTTCCTCTGGTCCAGGATCATCCTGGAACGCTGATGCTGGCACAGGTGCCCTCAAAGGAGGTGCCCCCTCAAAGAAGGTGCTGACGGCAGAGAAAACTAGCCGTGAGAGTTGGCCGGCTCACGGCCTCGTTTATCATCTCGACTGCTGGTTGGCTATAGCCAAAACAGATTGGAAGTCCCATGAAGAAAAGAATGTAGGAAGGAAGCAAAACCGCTCAACCATCTAGTAGAAGGGATGGGAGCGAGAAACTATTGAATTCTGTATTTATTCTCTCACCAAGCACTTATCAGTGCACTTACTAGCGTACCATGCCAATAATCAAAAGCACCACTACTACACAGACTTCCAGGTCGTCTGTGAGTCCCTTCTATCCTATCCATTGGACCGGACTGTCCAATAAGTGAACATAGGTGCAATTGCCCTCCTAATAGACCGGGGGAGAGCTTCGAAGTTCTGCCACGGCTGGTCGCCAACTGCGTGGGTATAGGCAATGCAGAGCCACCCGCTTTTAAATGTAAAACTCATGCGATCAATTCCTTGGCGCATCTGCTGCGCACAACATTCAGCATCAATCCCTAAGAATTCATCACGGATTCAGCAAACTGTGAAGGGGCGCTGTAAGCTGAGATTGAAAGCATGACAAAAAGACACGTACGCTCACGTCAGACATGACTGAAAGGAAACGATCAAGATCTTTAGCCTGCTTTTTTCTAATATTTATAGTTTTCCGAACTTACTGAACCCAAATACCGTAGATAGGAAGGATCCCACGCCCAAACAAGGCCTGGACATTTGTCTTAATAGTTGTTGAGCACAGAAAGGTCACAAAAAAATCGATGATGGCATATCGATTACTTTACACTCTAGATGTTTGTACTTGGGCCCACCCGGATGCCATCTTTCACAACCAAGATTCCGTTGCATAAAAGTCGGGACGAGCCAATTAGTTAGGACTACTCGTATTGTACTGTATGTGTTGCGTTTATTCGTGCGATGACAAGTTCTGTGAGCAGGAAATTATGCACTGGTCAGGACAACACCAAAGAGCGAAACTTTGCCATCTCTAGCAGTGACGCGATAAGGCGTCAGTCAGTCCCTAACGGAATCGTCCTACTTGTCCTGAACGACTTGGTGTTTCCTGTTTTTTATGCAACTGGGGCTTGCCTGCACAAGCAAATAGCAAGTGGTGAGTGCCAAAGGGCAATCTCCACATGACTTAACATCGCTTACTGTAGATGCGGTCGATGAGGAGGGATCCCCAGTGACTTTCTTCAAAAACGCGGCAATCTTCCTTGTATACTTGGCTGCATTACTAGCCTCGTCCACCCTCTGCTCATCTTGTCGTCTCTGCCTTCCCTTGTCATGGTCAAGGTTTTCCTCTAGCTGCCTTTGGATATCTGTGTCCTCGTCAGCGTCGTCCCAACAACAATCACCCAATGGAACATCGAACAATCTCCAAAAGGCCAGTTCGTGCTTGAGCATTTCCTTGCAAACTGAGGACGGACAGTGCATTCGGCCAGTGCACAGATAGTCTATGATCAGTTCAAAGGCTGAGGCCGATCGTTCCGCGTACCACTCTTCTGCCGATGTATCGCCGTTGCTCGGCATCAGGTAAATTCCTCTGGAGTGCAGCAGCTGCTCTTTATCCGCTCTTGTATCTGATGCTAGAATGGCTAGCAGTGACTCAGCGTACTTTGAAGCAGTACATTTTCTGATCTCGAACCGCCTTCCACAAATGTTTAATCGGATAAGATCGAGACTAGACTGAATGGATTCGTGGTTTGTTTGCATGATCTGATAGAAGTGAGAGCCACAATGTTTGAAGCAGTACAATTTGTGCACAATCTGCCGACTGCAAAAAGCGGGTGATCCATGCGACTGATGCCAGATATAGTAAGCCAGTTCTCGATCCTGGGCTGGTCAATAAAGAGCAAAGCGAAACGTTTTCCGGTTATTGCGCATCATTGTATGCATATTGTATGTTCTAGAGACGCTGACTATAAAGAACTGGTCGTGGAATCTGTACCGTGAAAAGCCAGTGCTGAAAAATCATAGTACTTCCAGAAAGTCTTTTTTAAGAGGTGAAGCTGCGGTTACTGTTTCATTGCTTGCTTCTCTATAATGTTTATATGTTCCATTTTATCTCATCAATTCACTGCACACCCAGTCCAAGAAGTGGTAGCTTCAGTAGTCAGTTCATCTCGTTTAGTTTGCTCGCGCATAGTGCCTACTGCGTCATCGAGCGAGTGGATGTACAAGCACAAACTGGAAATGGAAAGCAGCTTCAATAAATTCAATATGGACAGAAGAACTGTACGTTATGTCCTGTAGGATCCCAGGATACTTTGATATTGAAATGCTAAAAAATGAATGCTATTAGTGTTGTCATGAGTCATATGAATGGAGTAGTTAAACAGGTGATAGACGGGAAGGGGGCGAGTATAATCTAGCGCAGTTGTTTTGAGGATTGAGTTAAATGTGTTGTGATATTCGCGATGTGGTAGAAGGGACAAACAATCAGCATCTAGGATGTTCGCTCTCATGCTTTACCACATCACTGAGCTTATTGTTAGATATGCGCACTCGAGAGCGAAAAGATACATTGCACGCAAAAAGATTTACCCGGCCACGAGTCGAACACTCGCAGTATGACTGCTCACCAGGCACGAGAGGCAGACGCCGAACCCACCAGGCCACACATACCATAAATACTAAAAAATACCCTGCGCCATCTCGAGCTCCGTTTTTCGCTCAGGGCGCCAATTTTTCGCCGCTGGCTGATTTTGCCGCCCTGTGTTCGATCGTGGTCGATTTCGGGGGGGGGGGCAAGGGAACAGAAGCAGATTGGGTGGATCGTGCGTGACTACAAGCGCTAGCGTCGTACGCGCATACAGCACATACAGTACATGCAGCCTCCAACGAACTGGTCGAATCGGTGGGCAACAAGTTCGTGTTCTACTGCTGCTTCATGCTCACTTTGACTTCCTCCCTGCGCCTCCCTAGCTCCACTTAAACTGAGTACGGAAAAAACCTGGTCGATTTCTGTAGTCAGAAGGGAAACTTTGCTCATCGCAAGCGGACCTGCCGGGTGTGAGCGTGCCGGCCATCGAGGCTGCGCTTCGAACGTTACCGCTCCTTGGAGCGATTGGCTGCACAGCGAGAACCTTATCGACGACCAGTGTCTGCTCGCTCGTCAGTATGGCCGGGTGCTGCCTTCGCGTCGACACCCTCCTCAATAATTCCCGAGTCGCCGACCACAGCGTCCCCGATTTCTGCGCAGCTCTTCGTCGCAAATGGGCTAGCGCCTTCTTCAATGCCAAGAGTGGGCGTGTGGTCGTGAATATAAGCGAAACGGAAAGCACCGAGAGCTTACTTGAGGAGGCCCGGCGACGATTTTGAGAGGAAATGTAAGTGACTCTGTGAAATCTGATTCTGGACAAATTTTAGAAAAGGTGTTGCGGTTTACAAAAATAAATTTGATTAATTAAAAGTAAAAAGAATGAAATTTTGGGACTGGTTTCTGGTTACTTGGTTGGGTATGTATCTGGTGGGATATGTAGTCGCTCTGTTCATGGCATCGTTTTCTGACAAACCAATGGAGTTCTGTGCAAGCAAAAACAGTGCCCTGGTCGATCTCGTTTTTAGCATTTTGGATGCAGATTAGAAGAGAGTCAAAATCTGCGGTTAGGCTCGCCAGTCAGCAGCTTACTCCTTGGATAATAACCAGATTTGTTTCGGGCATACTGTGCATTATAGTAATAATTTTATCATCATGCGAAACCCTGCTGGCAAAGGATATTGAGAAGATTGTTTCTCAACTCCTCTCGATACGTACTGTACTTTTTTATAGATACGGATGCTCCCCTGGCCACAGGGATAAGAAGCCGCCCAGAGTGCACGTCGGACGGAGACAACTCGAAGAAACGGCAGCTCTTATGGGCGGCCAGGCAAACCTTATCCTGTCAGGCTACTCCCAGCTGCAGCAGAGGATCGACTGCCAGGCGAGCCTCATGGCCTGGCAAAGTCAAGTCAACCTCACCCTCTTAATATTATGAAGTCATCGTGACAGCACTATGTAAAGCATATCACAAGAACACGAAGTTCAATGATTATCTCCATCCGCCTTGGAATACGCTTTGACCATTTTCTTGTTCCCGTACCGTATCCACACCACGTCGTTGAAGTACTTCCACATGGTGGAGGCCTTAGTGACACCTTCGCCGCTCACGTTCCCTTTTAACACTGCCTTTACTGGAGCATATCCCTCGTGTATCATCAGTTGCGCTAATTTTGTCTCGACCGCAGTTGCCAGTCCTCTTCGTCTAAATTCTGGGACCGTGTATAAATGGCTCATGATTCCCACTTCGGCCTCGATTAGCTCAAAACAGGCCAAGCTTCCCGAATCAGTTTGTCTCAGGCATACATTTGGAAAATACCGGATTTGACGTTCTATCAAAGGCAATGTGTCGCCCTGCACACGGAGGGGCCACGTTTTGTCGACAAATTCAGCATCAGTAGGCTTCAAAATATCAAAGTCGAAACCGGGCGGAGGTAAAATGGTCTGTTGTTGCAAACATTTCATGCCGTCTTCGGACAAACAGTATCCCTTGCACGGCCACGATGTAATGGATTTATCCAGTTCAAAATGCCTTGCGAAGACTTTGTCCAATAGGGGCCAAAGAGAGGTCGAGGTTGCTTTGATTTCTAACCCACCGATTTGTCTGACCCCAATTGCATCAGCCAGCTCAATCAGACATTGTTCAATTGGTGCGCAATCCTTTTCTTCATAATCCGTATAAACAATAAGTTTGGGGAATTGGTCCACATCATACAATCTGATAAAATCTACTCCGATAACAATCTTTGGAGCAGGCCATTGGTCCACATAGCACGTGCTATGCTCACATGTTCCGAACCCTCCTGGACGATCGATATTGACCTTCAGCCATTGGCATATGACTGAGGACACAGGCAAACGTTGGTAAAGCCAGAGTTTCACTTTTAGTAAGTCCTGCTCGCCCACCTTATTCATCGTTAAAAGCGGCATGACGGGACGAGCGAGCGGAGATGCAATGCAGAAAACAATGCTCTGGCTGTTTTATCAGTACTCTTATCATGAGGGCCTTACTTATCGCAGGTAATGGCGCCAAAGCCAAGCTTCTGTGTCTGTGCTTCATCTGCTGCAGCTGGGGATCCGGTTAGATTGATGTTTCAGCTCGGGCCCGAGAAGGAAAGCGGTTACTTTGGTTTTGGTTTGTTGCTAGTACAAAGATTTGTCAACGGAAACGAACACTTTGTTCAGCGGCGGCGAAAAATCGTTGACCTGCACAGAGCTCGAGTTGATGCAGTTGGCTGAGCTTGCACATCAAAACGATGTTCTTGTCGAGCACGTACTGGCACTCTAGCACGAGTAAATTCCACGGCCTCCCTGGGGACGGCATTGAGCCATCCTGTCGTCAACGATTTTCGCAAACTGTTTTAAGGCTGACAAATAAAAGAAGTTAACTTCTATCAAGTACGAGTAAGGCGCAAATGGTTTGCTTCGGGCCAATAAATTCTGCTTTAGGGATACCTCAGTCCATGGACACCCCGTCATGGTGTTTTATATGGAGAACGATGTGGTCATCTACCTAGTTCTGCGTCAATTGTGAGAAAAAATCATCAGAGATGTCGGTGAACTGCAATCCCAAAATGTGTTGCACGTGGCTTCAAAATGCGAATCTCGAAGCTCTTACAACATGTGTGTACCTGCGACAGTTTATGCATGCATGTACCTCATGCTTTCATGCGCCCTGTCCGCATATATGGCATTCAACATGTCTAATGCGCCCCTTCTTGCGCTTTTGTGCGACATAAGCAACAGCCACTGACCACAGGACCGCAATCAGGACCCTACGGTGCCCTAACGACCCACTAATCTTGGGAAACTAAAACGCTCGTACAGTCATCGAAAACAAACGAATTAACCCGTGGATGATCAAAGGCAATTGGTGGCTGGACAGAAGGCACATCGGAAAGACTCCTTGGTGGGGGACTCCCCTGCGACTCATCCTAGCGAGACCAGAAAAGACACCACCGCTGTTTGCCTTCGAGGCACGTGCGTGTAGACGACGACAAAATGACACTGACAACAGAACACATCGGTGGCACGCAACCAAGATGACGTCACATGAGAACGAGGCAATCACAGAACATGTCACGAATCACCCGTAGAAAAAGTCACTGCGCTTGCCAGTGCCACCGACGCATTTGGCGCAGAACATGGCTCTGAAGGGGCAGATTAGAGAAATAAATTAAAAACGAATCAAAGCGCAAACTTACCCGTCGACGAGGAGCGGCAAAGGGGCCACACCCAATGCATCAAACAGCTCTTTAGGTTCGACCGAATTCACTGCTTTCAGACCATTGAAATTCGCCAAGTAGCCGTAAATGCACAGATGTCGATTCATGTATGGGACTGCAATTGACGATTCTGGGGGGGGTTCGACTTTGATCGCCCGGGCGACGTCGGCCAGCCAGTCGGTGGGCAACCACAAGACCAGTGAGTCTAGAGAGAGCGATCCCATAAGTGAATTTCATTCACAAGGCAAACCAGGTCGACTTGCGATCTTGCACCTTCAGGCTCCTCAAGAACTTCCGAGCTCTGTGCAGGCCTAGGTCAAATCGCTGCCTCAACGCTGGCACTTGCCGGTGACTTACGGGCGCATACGGGAATGTCTCCACAGAACGGCCATTGACCCCATTCATCGTCGAGCCGTTCGGTTCTGCGAGATGGAGACCGCGTTTGTTCGACTTTCTTTCGCTGACACTGGCCGAGGGTCCATGTGGGCGCGTCAGTCTTGCGCCGGTGATATTCCAAATTTCGCCCTGTCCCTCGCCGATCATCCATTTTCGAAACGACCGCACGTGCTGGAAGACGGCGAAGTGAGTGTATGCGTGCAAATATCCAATAAATAGTCTTCGTACTGTAAACGTCTTATCCATCAGGGATCTGGGTCGCTCCTAAATCCCCCCTCCCCCCAGGAAGAAGCATGCGGGTATGCTTGTCGGTTGTCGGAATGTGCCCGTTTTTGACCCAGATATCCTTCTTCCACACGGCAAATGATACGCAGGCTTGAATTTAGAATTTAAGCTTGGAGGCAGAACGCAGCAAGTCTACAGTACAATAAGCAGATCAGACGAAACTTTACAGTGCAAGTATCTTCGTGATAGCAAGGTGCAACGATGCTATTGGCCGAGGGTCGCGGGTTTTTTCCATGGTCACTTCTGATTGGTCTGACGTAAATTCAGGGGGATAGCAATGGTGGCAGACGAAAGAAATAGTAGTACGGGAACTAACTCTTTTGAACAAGAAAGGCCATCGTCATACACGAGCGAGGGAGCGGAGGGGACGGAGGCAGTCGCCCTTGTTTTAAGTTCGTCTAATGAATCGGCAGAATCTTTGAGCGAAAACGTAAGCAATGACTGCTTACTTGTAGAATTATTTGAAGACAGATTTTCTGCATGGCTTGTCATGGCTGTGTGCTGTAGATAGAGCTCTTGAATCTGAGTGGGATCATAATGAAGCCTGAGGGTCATCTGTGCTAGATCATTGCCGGTCTATTTCGGAGTAGGGTTTTTGACCAGCTTTTTGACCATTGCGACCGGCCGGCAGTAGCTTCGCACGCCACACTTGACCAAAGTTTACCTAAAATGATGAGCGCATTAGCTTATTCGGGGTTGCTCTTGTCGAAGACGAGATCTCACCGCGCCCAGCTGCTTCTCCAGTTTAACGCGCTTCGGATCGATCAACTCGAACTCGACCATGACCGGAGTCAGCAACTTGCAATGGACCCCTTTCGTCACGGGATCCTGCGTGTGGTAGTAGTGGGCCAGCAGTCCTTGCAGGGTGTTGAACACAGGGCCATCGAACTTGTACTCATAAAACGCCAACATTCAAATCGGGAATAGCAGTTAGGGCAGCCTTCGAAAGGCTTTGATCCCTCCGAACCTTGGCATCAGTGCAAGTCACTTACTCGCTGTCGCTCGCCGAACTTGAAGTGCATGATTTCGTGATTGTGGTTCACGCTGAGCACAGTTCCCCCGTCCGATCCGCGACGCAGCAGGAAGTCGCCCTCTTTCTTCAGCAGATCGACCACGAATTGTCGCTGCAGGTCTCGGTAGAAGATCTTGCCGATGTCGAGCTGGAAGCATAGAAATAGCACAGAAAGTTGTCCAAGCTTTATTAGTTTGACCAGCACGCCTGGCGGTCGGGAGTAATCGATACGCTCCCCTGGCTGGGACGTCAACCTCTTCGGTTGATGTTTCTAGAGCAGGTATAGTCGCGAGACTTGCCCAACTCCAGTCGGAGTTTCTTGCTTAGAGACTTCGGTCTCGACCATCTCCCGACGCCTGGGTGCGCTGGTTACATTAGGTACTCACCGTCGCGTCCGACGCTGGGCGACCCTTTTCGCTCGTGTTTGTGTGCGATGCATGCGACACGGCCAAGCCGACTTTCAAGAGTCTCGAACTGGTTCAGCGACAACCGACTGCGGTCGATGACCAGACTCGGTCCGAATGACTTCTCAGCATTGCCTACAGTACTTTGGGTGGGAGAATGGAAAGTGAGTGGCAACGCGGTCGTCGCTGATTGATCGGCCGTGATCGAAGGCGCGTGCGGAGTAAGCCTTGACCATAACACCACAGCCTTTAAACGAGACCTGCATGAGCAAGGTCCACAGACGACAGCAATGCTCTGCTGTGCTCACACTAATCTGCTCGACTGGCATTTGTCACATGGCAACCTTCAAGAACCCACCTTGCCTGAACATGGCGACGCTCCAGTGGGAGAACTGGCCACTAACGAAGGGCTGGTGGTGCCTGGAAGTCATTGGTGATTTCGAATCAGCCACTGTCTCGCACGGGTCGCCCAGGAAAGTCGGGGATTTTTTTAAAAAATTTGTGGGTTGGGCCCCACGCCGCCCCAGTTCCCCATGGTAACTCCAACCCGTTTTGCCTATAGCCGGCCAGCAGTTATATTATGATTGCGAGGCTGTGAGGTGACCAGCTCTCAAATCAGCTTCCCTCTGTGTGTCTCCACTAGGAGCACCTCCACACGAGGGCATCCTGTGCCAGCACCAGCGTCTCAGGATGATACTGGGCGAGAAGTGGGTTGACCTCTACTGGTGTTCGAGAACCAGTTTCCTGATCCTCTACTCGTTCGGCATCCCCCACTTGATAGTACCCGATGAGTCGCCCAGAGCCAGGTGTGCAAGGCCAGCAACGGACTACTAAATCGCCGTCGAAGACCAGATCTCTTTCTGAGAACGGGCTTACTAAACTGCCGTCCTCTTCACTAATAGAACTGCAGCCTCGTGGTTGCCGGCCCGAACAGCGCGGGACCAAAGCCTCAACGCGCTGAGCCACCGCGGCTCCAGCGACTCGTGCTTCCCCAAAAAAGCCATGGACATTTCCGAGTGTTACATCTTGGTTCATAAACACAACATGGGCTAGTAACCTGTGAGCGATTTTCTACGAGTTGGAAGGGAATGGGCATTGCTGGGTCTCTATGGGCTTTTTCACCTTTATCACCTGCTATATCACCAGCTATCACCAGTTTATCACCTGCTATACACGCTGCTTCTGGTATCCGTGGAGATATTTCAGAGGGTAGATAAAAAATGCGGGCGGGGCACGACTTATGCAACTGCTCAAAAATGTGTTCATTGTGAGGTCAACTTTCAAAGTTACATATGTGCAGTGTCGAAAGGGTGCTATCTGGTGCCCTGGGGAGGCCAGGGGTGACTCATCCACTAAACCTCCCAACTTCTCTTTCAGAGGAGACTTTCGAGAAAAGCCATTATGCTACTGCTAAGATTGCTTTTTCCGCGGTCGTTTAGTGAAAAATGATATTTTAACAAAAATGTGCGTAATGCTGATAATATACAGTACTTCTGTGAACAAATGTGGTGTGGGGCTTTGGAGTCTACACGCTGGCCATTGTTGTTGCGTGCCTGATGATTGCCGCGTTCCTTGCTGCCGCCTTGCTCTTGTTGTCCGAATTATCCAACCTGGTCACCATTTATTATCTGCAGCGTTTCTTCCTCGACAGCACGATGGAATTTGGTGCTCTGTCTATAGTCTACTTTGTTCGTATCAACACAATGGGGTGTATGGCCTTGCTGACTATCATTTCGAAGGAACGAGTGAGTAGTGGAGCATGCCCACTAGTCACCCATCCTTTCCGGGAGTCATCACATATCTGTCTAGTAGTCAAGATCAAAACTGTATTTTTGGTGTTCCCACAATACGCCTTGGGCGGTGGTCTCGTCGGATTGACGTCTAGCCATTTTCGAAAGCAAATGCGAGAGGTGACGAGAAATGCCGTGTTGTGGCTAACTGCAATGCACCGCCGCCGCCGTGATTCATAGGGTCGTTTGCTACGTTGTGCGTCCGTGCGATCATTGCGATAAGATTTTTCCGATGGTTGCTTACTGAAATTTGATCAAAAGTTTTGTTGCGAGACTGCGAAGGTGATGGACTAGGGAAATCGCTGCGCTGAAATGTGAGGGCTGTGTGCTATGATGCCAGCTGCAAGCCAAGCCACATGAGTCGTCATCGCAAAGGCACAGAGATCACTGGTACAAAGCACAGAGGCACGCAAAACGAGCATTCGAACAGCGGCTCTATCACACGGATGATCATTTCCTGCCTTTCTTTCCTTTCGGGGATGGCTTCTTGGTTTGTCCGCCGCCTGGCTTATCGAACACGTTCGATTGTGCCGCCGCCAACGTTGCTTGCGGAGCTTCCGACATTGCAGGTGCCGCGGCCTTCTTCCCTCCTTTCTAGAATGGTAGTAAGAATGAGAACAACCGTCTACTCACAATCAGAGGAGCTCTTGCCTTGTTGTTTGGGGACGACGCTGGCATGAGAGACAGATAGGCGCCTTCGCCCTTATCTTCCCCCGATCCCTAAAAGGGAGACCCGTCAGATAGCGCGTTTGTAGTGCTGTATATGAACCTCATACCTTGGCGGTCGATTTGTCGAACACATTCGACTGAGCCATGGCCATCGTTTCTTGAGGGGCCGGATCGGCGGCTGCTGCTTTCTTTCCTTTTCCTTTGGGCGACGCTTTGCCCGTCTTCTTCGTCCCTTGCTTTTCTGTCGCCTGTTTCTCAGACACCTGTTTCTCCGACACCTGCTTCTCCGACTCTTGTTTCTCAGATCCTGCCTTTCCCGACTAAAACGAGGGTGGCTGCGAAGAAAACAATGTTCAGATCCTGGTCTTACCTTGGCGCTTGCTTTTCCCGAAACCGCACTCTTGGCGACGGCCGACGCCTCTCCCGGTCCTTCGCCCTCCTCCTCTTCGGCTGCCTTCTTCGGTGAGGATTTCTTCTTCCCTTTGGGACCTAAAAAGTGCCTTGGTGGGACGTGTGAAAGGTGGGACTGAGACCAAGCCCTAACTAAGGTATCACCGCTTACCTTTGCCCTTGCCTTTCTTCTTGCCAGAGGTTTTCTTGCCGGCTGCCGTGCTGGCTTCAGTCGCCACTGCCGATGCGTCTCCGCCTTCGCCTTCGCCTTCTTCGCCCTCGCCTTCACCGCCACCCTCGCCCTCACCTTCTTCCTGGTTCTCGGCTTCCTCGCTCTTCTTGCCTTTCTTTTCCTTCTCTTTCTTGGCGCAGAGGTGAACGATAAACGGTACTGTCGCCACCAAGCACACGACCAAAACGATCAACCAGATCCACGGCCACGACTGCTCACCGTCCACCGACCTGCCGAGCCGCGTTGGAGCCATCTTCGCCTAACACAGACTGCTGTCAATCCTGCCGCACACCACCGAGACCACGCACAACAATAAAGTGTATCCGATCGCTCTGCGTCTGGCACTACTTACATATTGTAAAGTTGTCCGAGGTCTTGTGAAACATGACATAGCACCAGTGAAAAACTAGCGCAGGGCACTTCAGAAAGCAAGAGCATGCATTTGGTTATTCACTGTTGATACGACCATGTTTACGAAGACCATTCTTCGCAGAGCAAAATTTGTGATGCCACAAGAGTGTTGCTGCTTTTTGACGTTCAGCCTCTCGTATGTTATCGGCAAGGAAATCGATCAGTGAACGAGAAGCTGTCTCGTCAACCACGTCGGAGCTGATGACTCTGTTGAGGGAACCCGAAGCTCAACTAACGGCCGACTACGGGCTGGTGGCGGAGATATATTGGTCGAATAGAAGCGATGAGTTGGACGTGAACACACGTATCTCTATGTTGGAACGATTCTTACGCCGTTTAGACAGCGTCAAGTCAGCGCTGGGTGTCGAGCATTACAGTCCCCATTGTGGAAGTTCGGAAGAGGCAAGTGTTTGTCCACATTATTGATCGACGTGTAGACTTCGTGCTTGTCCAGGTGACAATAGACTGAGCGTAAGGGTGATCGGCTGCAGCTACAATAACGGCATAGGCGTGTCTTTCTTTCTTCACCAATGCCAAACGCCATTGGCGCACTCTCACGGCATGGTGCACAAAAAGCCATATAAGCGAAGGAAGAAGACATAGAAGTCAAAACTGAACTCAACTCAAAACCCAACTCAAAACCCAACTCTGCTGTACTTGGTCCATCGTGTCAAACAGATGCTGATGAATCGTTATTGTGGGGTTCGTGGGACCCCAGTACCCGACAATTCGTGGTCGATCTGCTGAAGAAAGAGGGCGACTTCCTGCTGCGTCGCGGATCGGACGGGGGAACTGTGCTCAGCGTGAACCACAATCACGAAATCATGCACTTCAAGTTCGGCGAGCGACAGCAGGAGTGACTTGCACTGACGCTGAGGGTCGGGAGGATCAAAGCCTCCAGAAGGCAGCAGTCCCGATTTGTATGTTGGCGTGTGAGGAGTTGAAGTTCGATGGCCCCGTGCTCAACACCCTGCAAGGACTGCTGGCCCACTACTACCACACGCAGGATCCCGTGACGAAAGGGGGCCATTGCAAGTTGCTGACTCCGGTCATGGTCGAGTTCGAGTTGATCGATCCGAAGCGCGTTAAACTGGAGAAGCAGCTGGGCGCGGTGAGTTCTCGTGTTGGACAAGAGCAACCCCGAATAAGCTAATGCACTCATCATTTCAGGGAAACTTTGGCCAAGTGTGGCGTGCAAAGCTGCTGACGGCTGGTCGCAAGGGAAAAGAAGAGACGGTGGCCGTGAAGATCCTGACGGGGGACAGCTCGGAGAAAGATCGCAAGGAGTGCCTGGCCGAGGCGAAGATCATGAGCCTGCTCGACCACGAGAACGTCGTCACCATCCGCGGAGTTTCGTTCGGTGCCGGACCGACGGGAGCGCCGCAGCTGCAGCTGATCCTCGAGTACTGCAATGGTAAGCGGACTGGCCGTGTGCTTGCTCAGATACCACTTTTGCCCCTTTTTCAGCCGGATCCCTGGACAAGCTGCTGGAACAGGACAAGCTGACGGAAGAGGGGAAAGCGCGCGGTTTGCTGGACGCGTCCAAGGGCATGCAATACCTCCACGAGCGCGACATCATACACAGGTAAGCCGAGGCTGCGGCTCGCCATCATTTGCAACGGCGGTACTTTCAGGGACATCGCTTCTCGAAACTGCCTGGCGCACAAGGTGGGCAACCGGACAGTCGTCAAGATCGCCGACTTTGGCCTGTCGAGGATGGCCCCGGACCACTACGAACTCGCCACCAAGCGGAAGCTGCCCGTCTTTTCCATGCCGCCGGAGTCGTTGCAGACGCGCGAGTGGACGAAATCGAGCGACGTGTGGAGCTTCGGCATCCTGATCCTCGAGGTGAGTGCTTCTGTTGGACGTGCTGGCCAAAAATGCACACCTTGTCTTTCAGATGTACAACAAGGGCCGCAATCCGTACGAGCAGTACTTCAACAGCAAGAAGATGGACGTGCGCGCCGTGATGAAGTATCTGCACGAGGGAAAGAGGGTCGACCCGCCGCGTGGAATGCCGCCCGAGCTGGCCGAGATCGCCAACGCGTGCATGTCGAAGAACGCCAATCGACCGGCCATGGAACAAGTCGTCGACATGCTGAAGAAGTACGTCTCCAAGCACCACGGCCGTTAGTGATCGAGTGACGGGCCTTGTCGTGTGCTGATCGTGTGCTGTGCCTGAGCGTGGTCCGACGTTGGGTGTGCTGAAGAAGAAAAAATGACCTGAGCCCCTTGCATCCTGCTTAGATCAGAAAAAACCATCACAGCAGCTCGCCTTTGAGGCCCATGCACTCCTTGTCGCCTCGGTGGCTGCGAGCACACAAGGCCTGAAGCTCCGTGGCCTAAAGTAGACGTTGCGCAATTTGTCTCTGGTTGTGGCCATTGCCGTCTGGGGGCGCCTGGAATTCTTGGGGTGTGGCGTGAGTAGGGCTCGGTAAGGAGGAGCCAGGGCGGTGTAAGAGCATGCCGCCGAAAGAGATCGGGGTTCTTGCTCTTTCTCACTCAATTCGTTTCCATCAGTTTGTTCTGAATTTTTTGAGAGCCACCCCTTGTGTTGTCCACCCTATTGGCAGAACTGTGGGGCAGGCCAGGCGCCAGCCAGGGACTTCGATTAGCATACTCCTTAAGGGCCTCGGCGGTCGTCGTTTCCTTTGGTTCATACTGGAAGAGTCCAGGAGTTGACTCTAGGGCAGGTACTCGGTTTGTCTGCGGATTTGTCTGGGGGTAAGACCTAGGACTGTTGAGACCGTCATGCATTGTTGTGTTTAAAGGATCCTCTGGTGTTGACTGAGTCTTTACTGCGCCATCGACAGTGGAACTGTTCGCCAGCGTAGGCATCTTAGTACTGGGTGGATTCCACCAGCAGCCAGACTAGTGTATCATTGCACAGAGAAGTTGCAGGCACCCTTGGGAGGCGCGGCATACACGTCTGAGGGGTTTGTTGAGGAATCAGGGATCTTAGTGATCGATACTCTGCAGGAATAAGCCTTTCTAGCAGGCTTGGGCTTTTCAAGACCTTGGACCGCCCGCTTGTAAGATCAGGCCGAACCCGCCAGTACGAGAGCGAAGAAGAGCTGTCGCACTATCGCAAACAAGAACACTCATCAACAGGCACGGTAGTTGCCTGTTTAGCCCAGCCACACAGACGCGCAATGGTTAGCGGCCAACTTTAATCGTCCATCGACGACGACGACGACGCAGTACATATTCCATGATAAGCCTATGCGTTGGAGTGTGTGTTCGACGGTCGACTTCCAGCGTGATCGATGCTGGTCAGGCTGTTGCAAAACGGGTAACTGGGGCGGCACGGAGGCCCAATAGACAAACATTTTTGAAACAGATGCCCTTCTTCCACACGGCAAATGATACTCAGGCTTAAATTTTGAATTTAAGCTTGGAGGCAGAAATCAGCAAGTCTCCAGTACAATAAGCAGGTCAGACGAGGCTTTACAGTGCAAGTATCTTCGTGATAGCAAGGTGCAACGATGCTATTGGCCGACGGTCGTGCGTTTTCCCCGTGGTCACTCCTGATTGGTCTGACGTAATACTTTACAGTTGACACTGCTCACAGCCACAGCCCCATTCATTCCACATTTTGCGGCGAACGTCACTGGTCGATCGACAGCCGGCTGTCGTTTTTCATCGTCGAGAAGCTCGCATTGGTCGCCTCGTCAAGCCATCGATCAGAAATGCAAATCTTCGTGAAGACGCTGACTGGCAAGACCATCACGTTGGAAGTCGAACCGTCGGACACGATCGAGAACGTGAAAGCCAAGATCCAAGACAAGGAGGGGATCCCGCCCGACCAGCAGCGTCTCATCTTCGCCGGTGAGTAAACATGTTATGCAGCTACAGGAAGTGTGGTGACTGTCATCTTTTTTTGCAGGGAAACAACTCGAGGACGGGCGCACCCTCAGCGACTACAACATTCAGAAGGAATCGACGTTGCACTTGGTGCTGCGTCTGCGTGGTGGCCAATGATCGCAGTCGGCGAAACGAGGCAGCAGGCAGTCTTCAAGATGTCGTGTCAAAATGATTCATTCTGATTCAGTGTCTCGGTTCACTTGCTGTTGATCGATGTGCTAACTACGTTCATTTTTGTATTCATGCTTCCAAATCCATGTACTTCCTGCTTGCCCGACACAAGAAAAAAACAGAACCGGTGTTGCGAGGTCTAATGCTAGTCCAGATCAAATCCAATAATTGGAGGGCTGTGCGAATGCTTGGGTCGCAAGTTCTGGTTAGAATCGTCTCTCGTGTTCCCTGTTTACAACATCTAGAATGCCCTGCCTCCGCAGCCCCTTCGTATCTGCGACATTCAAAAAAAAGCTGCTGAAAGAAATGGAAACGCCCATACAGTAGAGACAGGACCAGAATATAATTATTCCGACCTCGAGAGCACTGGACTGTCACATTGATTCAAACTGCGGTCAGTGTCAGGGCATCAATTGGTATAAAAAAATAAAAGGTTAGTTTTTTTAAACAGACAGGAATATATGCTCTTCTCTGGGGGTGACAAACCGTAGTTCGCTTCGAACACGGCAAGTTCGATTCCCACGAACCTTGGTGCACCTTGATTTTGGACAATTTCTAATGCTGGAGAAACTAACACTAGAGCTGGCACGACCACCCAATCCGGGGGCCACAGATGAGATAGGCATATCCATGTGGGAATGCTTATTGGACAAAGGTAATTTTGTCTTCTGCCTAACTTACTGTACCAGCGGGTACTGGCGATCGAGGTGGCGGCACTCAGGCTCGACGCTGTACAGCGAATGTCAGCGCCTTGCTAGTCCATTTTAATTTTTCGGTGTTCCCCACCCCATGTGTCGACACATCTGCCAAAGCACAGCACGACGAGCCTCTTCTGACCTTACTTTTCTTCATGTTTATCACCCTTGGTTGAGTCTCCTGCTGATGTCTAATCAGAGGACCCATCTCCGTTCGCACATCTGAAGACGGTCCCAACGGTCGGAGTTACCAACCTCGACGCTGATGGCCGATTCTAAATCACAAAGGTCTGAATTTCCCGCGTGTTTTTTCGTATCGCTTATGACAGTGAGCGTGTCTGTGCGCACAAGCGAGTTACTGTAGCCGCATAAAGACGCTCCAAATTTTGAAAATTTGAGGGGCGATCATCTCTTGCAAGCCTCCAAATATTTTATTGGCGACTAATAATGGATGACTTAAGTTCCTGCAGTTCGGGAAAGACTCGAAGTGAGCATACAAGCTTTATTGTTTTTGTTTGGACTGCGAGGAAACTTCTCTTGAGAAGAATCCCGCGTGGTGACACTTACTGTATCAAATGTGATAAGTGAGTTGCAGTATCAAATGGGACCCCTTGGTGGGATAATTTTTTAGCATGCCACTTTTCTGTCGGTCCATATTTGGTTCAAACATTCAGGTGTGAAGTGCTGTTTTTCTGTCAATATCCTATCACGAGACCTCTGTCAACGCCTAGGCTACTTTTAGGCTTATACAGTATGCAGGTACAAAGGGGTATATTATTTCGCCTTAGCATAGCTACTGTCCTTCATGCATAACGTGGTTGCAAGCAAAACAGCAGTTTGCACTCAAATGTTATTTGATTAGTCGATTCGAATGTTGCGACTGAAACGACTCTTGCTCCCAAGCATCATGAATAATTTACTCTATCAGAATGTGGGAACTAAAGTCCACTAAATCTGTAATATTTTGAACTTCCCGGCGGGTCTTATCCTAAACTAATAGGTTTCCATATTTTATGATTCATGCCCTTCCCCAGTTTTACTGGCTGTTCGATACTACGCCCTTGATTGCACCGAAATGTGCTTTAATTGGTACTAAAAGACAGGCCTATTTTAAATCTCTCCTTATTTTAGAAAGTCTTTTGGAATGGCGTCCGTATCTCTCGGACGGATTCCTGTTTTGCGAAAATAAGGATGAGAAGGACAATATTTCACCATCGAAATGGTGCAGTGCGGTATCGTCACTGCGCTTTAGCGATCAGGAGGATCTCTTGGTAGACGATATGTTGTATTGCATGCAAGTAAGAAAGGTGTTTACTCGATCTCATCTGTATCTGATATTGAGCATTTCACAGGGAATCGAAGGAGAGCACGTCAAGATCGTCTCATCGCCAACCATTCAATTCATCATCAATCCCCATTTCGACGAGTCGATTCGAGAATTAGCTAATCGAATTATCGCAGTTTGCGGCGATTACCATCTAGTGATACGGTATGTCGAGTGGATTGCCAGTTCGGAGAAGAGCGGCGTAGTCAGTCAGGCGTTCGCAGCAGCTGCAAGAACCATTTTGGAAGAATATGATATGTACGTTGCTCAGTTAGAAACATGTCAATTGACGGAAGGACTGTCCCTTCAAAAAATGTGGTATCATATACAAGACGTCCAACATACATTAAAGGTATTGGCCGATGCTTGTCGTTCAATCAAAGCAGTAAGTGCCTACTGCCTAGTTTGAATCTCAATAACGTTATTGTTCTAATTGCCCGTGTGTTTTCAGGAGAATTGCCGAGGTGGTGCACTGCTGACTTATTTATACTTAAAATGCAAAGAATTCGCGGGCAATACGAAAGCTCGAGAATTATTCACATTTCTGCTATTAGCTGCTGCGAAACCTTATTTCAGTCAGTTGCAGCGATGGATGTACCATGGAGAACTTGTTGATACGAAGGACGAAGTACATTCTTGGTTTCTTGGTGCCTAGACACTAAAAACATTTTTTATTTTGTTTCAGTTTATGATTTTGTTCAACATCAATGACAAGCAACGGCAAATTTCGGGCATCGCATTCGACGAAATCGATGAGTGAGCTATGGATTTTTCATAATTTCCGTTTGTAGCATAGAAACGCTTTTTCAGTTGGGAGCGGCGGTACTCGATTCGGCATAGTATGTGTCCGAGCTTTCTACTGCCAGTTGCAGAGAAGATTTTAAACAGTGGGAAATACGTTAACATTATTGCATCATGTGGTAAGTGGTTTTTAGTTCGAGGAAGATCTAGTCTCATGATTGAAATATTTTAGGTCGCCAGGTTGATCTGCCTTCAAGTACAAAACTGCAATACGCTCCCCATGACCAACGTTATTTGAGGACGATTGAAGAGGCATATGCGGAAGCAGGACGAGCATTAGTATCACTCTTGATCGACGATTACTCTTTGATGAGCCGCCTGCAATCTCTGAAGCATTTCTTTCTAATTGACCGGGGCGATTGGCTTGTGCATTTTATGGAAAGTGCCGAAACAGAGTTGAAGCACATCGTTGGAGGTAGTGATGGGGTTGTTCAAGCTTGGTTTAGAGGGCTGCTAAGAGGGCCCTGATGTTAGTTTACGAAGGTATACTTCGCATCTGACTTGACTGTCTTCGACTTTTCAGATATAATAACTCATCGAGTTGCAAATTTCATGGCGTTAGCTTTTAATTTAAGCTCAGTTGCTCAGGATACACTCAAGGACCAGATTCGGTAAGGAATGAGTTGATACTTCTTGTTTATATTGTCCCGACTGTTAATTTTTTTTGTTCAGGTTTGAATTCTTGCCGCAGTCTTTGAGTCACGTCGTTTTGGAAATTGTACGCATCAAGGGAGGTTTGGAACGTAAGCGTTAATTCTTATGCAGTGTTCTGGATTCTCTATTACGAGTATGTTGATTCAGCTATTCGGCGAGAAAAGAAAGACGTCAAGTATGCGATCGGTTATGACGCCTTTGCGCTTTCGTACGATGCCGACTGGCCCTTATCAATCGTGTTTAACAAGGCCGCCATTTTCAAGTATCAAATCATGTTTCGACAATTATTGACCTTCAAAAGTATCGAGAGGCAGTTGTCCAAGTAAGCAAGGCTCAAATTAGTCGACTCAGCTTAGGATATCAAAGTCTAATTTTATAGGGCTTGGATCTCTCGACGCAGTCACTCGCATCAAGCCATCTTATTACACAAGCTGGTCACGTTTGCTCGGAAGTTCCTTTATCACGCCAGCGTGGACGTGATCGAACCGTATTGGCAGAGATTTATGAATGCTGTAACCAATCCTCGAGGTTCTCGAGATGGCCAGTCTACTTTTACACTGGATGATCTCCTGAGAGAGCATAATCTCTTTTTGGATAGCTGTAGTGTTGACCTACTGCTGACTGAGGAGCCGCTGATCACGTGTGTGGATAAGATCGTGGAGTTGTGCAAGGAAGCGACCAAGCACGTCGAACAAGCCGATCAGGAGATCGATGTCGACTTCATGGAACAGGAGTACGCTACTACGATCGAGGATCTCTTAGCTCATATGAGAAGTCTGAGTAATACTAGGCGAGAGAAAGGTTGGTTGGACGTGGCTTATAGTTTGGGGTTGCTTTCTGTGTGATGCATTATTTGGTGTAATGGTGTAAGTAAAGTGTGTTCTGACTTGGACCACTCTGATGAATTACTGGATCTTAGCCAGGTTCGTATTTAAAACTTTGGAGAAATCTAGCTGGAGCCGCAGCTGATTGGGTTTTAGACTGGTCGAAATGGCAACGGAATTGCGAGATTGGCTAAACGATGTCTTGAGAAAGCAGTAAGTCGAGACAAATTGTTTGTTGATTCTTGAAAAAATGATTTTTACAGTGTTCACTATCGTGATAACAAAATATGTGTCGTCAGTATTATCGGCAAGTCACCATTCAGTGGTCATTGGAATAAGGTTAGCCCTATCAATGATGTTCTTGGACGAAAGGCGTTTGAGAATCTTGCGTGCGTCAGTCGCAAGAACTTGGAATCTGGATGTGAGGTGAGGTCTTTTTGGCTAGTCGACGGTTTATAAGGGTTTGTGGACTTGTTTCGGTGTTTCAGATCGAGGCGTACTTTGACGCAACTTTGCAAACGGTATTTCTTCATTTGATAAGTCCGTACGATATCAGTTTGCAGGAACAGAGCCATCCCCCAGACAATGAGGTAATCTGATTTTGGTTGGGGAAAGGAGGGTCGCCTGCAATTTTTTGCGACCTTTCAATTCTGATATTTTAGGATTTCTATTCTTGGTGGCTCAAACGAGAAGAGCAGTATGCCACTCATTTGTTGGCTCTGTGTATCTCATCGCATATCGTCCTGGTAGTATTTATGTTATTTCGGCAATGAATTTGACCCCTGTTCTTTTTCTGTTCCTAGGTCATGCATCCGACGTGTCGCCTGGATACGAGCTACATACGCTTGTTTCGTACATTGGAAGAAATGAGGTAAGCGAGAGTGGCTTGGCATTGATTTATATGCGTACAGTTGAGAGGTCTCGATTTAGAGAGAAAAGTCTGAATGCGGTTTGCGACATCCTCGCTGATTCGAACGGGGTTTCGAAAGGATGGTCATCAAATGGACGTCACTGTGCGCCGAGGCTATTATTCGGGTTTCATCGACCACCCAGTTTTATGAAAGCGGACGGCACTGTTGAAACGAAGCAGGTCAAGAAGCGAGGTATGGATCTGGGTAAGTGCGTCCTATAAAGAGCGCTTTTTGTTTAGGGATCGTATCGGAAAGTCGAACGAAATCTAGAAGATCAAATTTATGGCTTGTTTCGAAAAAGCCGCGTGATTACGAACAATACGGCTAACGCTTTGGTTGCTTTACCGACGAATCAGTCGTTCGTGCATGTGTTTCCAGCCTCGGATGAACCGCGGGATTTTATTCAAGACTTGCTCAACAATTTTCGGAATGCGACTGGAACCAAAGAACAAGGTAAAAAAACGTGTTGTTTGTCTCTTCGACTGCCGATGGTCTTTTTGTTTTTAGCAGACGGCGCTGATAAAAACGCTGATGATGATGGAAGCGGCAGTGGAGGCGGCTTCAAAGAATTCCTGTTAGAGCATATCGATCTGGCTCATTCTGACGGCTTCAACGACAATATTGGCAAAACTGGTCCTGCTTTTTTCGAAGTGAGTTTCATCGGTTTAATCTTCGCTGTTTGTTGAAAAGTGATTTTTATAGCTTCCTAAACTGAAGGCGTTCGTTCGAGGAATGGGGGCTGTTTATGACTATCTGGTGACTCGCTATAATGAAAACGTTGAGCTGGAGGAGCTTCCCAATTTACTCGATGTAACATCTCGATTTTCGGATGGGTGAGTAATATCCGTCTTCTTACTGCTCGCCCTCTTCGTGTTTGACGAAACTAATTGAGATTTCAGGCGCTGCAAGAAAGTGTTGCCCATGGCTATCAGTACTTATATGGACGGTTTGCCGCAGTATTACGCCGCTAGTTATCACGAAACGAAGGTATGGTCTTGAGATTCTTTGCTCGTGCTGGTCTGATATTTTCTATCGTTTCAGTTAGCGCAAGCATTGCAAGTATTGCAGTATCAAGCGCGGGGGCCTTCTTTGGAGCAAGCTCGAATACAACTTGTTGAAGAATGCGAAGGCCATTGGCAAAACGGTCACCAGGCCTGCGAAGCGCTGAGTTTAACTGGAAATCCTTGCGTCAATCGGGTTAGTAAGAAAGCATTTTTTATGCCAGACTGCGACGAAACTGTGATGATGATATTTTTAGATTCACAGGACAGACAAATCTGGAACGGAAAAAGATGACGAGTTTCTGCCGCCAATTCTTCATCACAGCAGCAAGATAAAGTTCCTATCTACTTGTAACTGCGGCCGGCGTCAAGCTTGGCGTGACGATCCTTTTGATCTGCGTGAAGCAAATTATGAGTTTTACGAATGGAGAGATGAGTTCGAGTGCTGTCGCCGACGTGCTATCGATCGAATCGATTATCCAATATATACAGGACTCAAGCGGAGGCGAACCCTATCCAATGAAGGAGAAGACAAAGCCCACGAGGAGAAGGCTGGAGAAGGCGTGGATCGAGAATTCGATGGGGGCGAGGACGAACAAGATCAAAAGCAACTAGAAATAAAAGCGGCTGAAATGTTCGATCAGCTGAAACTAGCCACTCAGAGCCAAGAGGAGAGGCAGCAAAGTCGAGGTGAGTATGGATACACTAGTGCTACAAGTCGGATGGGCTTTAAAAGTAGCTGATGCTACTGTACAGGTCCATCGGCTGGCGAAGATCTGTTACCCGATCGTGATAACAAACCAGCAACTGGGAGAATCGGTGGCACTGAAAGTTTGGTCGACATCGAAGAATTTGCGAGTACGAATGCGGGAGCGTTCGGCGAACACGATGCGGCAAAAATAAAGACCCAAGAAACTGACGATCAGCATCGAGAATCTGCCAAAATAGAAGCAGATGACAGCGAACATGACGATCCAGAGAACGAGCGAATTCGACGTCCTTCGAGTGGCGCTAGAAAGACGAAGAAATCAGTTTTTTCCGACTTGCTTAACACCGACGATGCTTACGGGGACTTAGCGGCGGATGTGGAATCGGGTGGTTCGCACGAACAAGAACAAGATGAGATTGGCGGTCTTGTTGGGGGCAATGGGTCCGAAAATGAAGGTCCCGCGGACGAAATGGAAGAAATCGAGAAAATCGACGAGGAAAGGCTAAATGAGGACTACGTTGAAGAGCCCAGGAAAAGTCGATCGACTGATCTGGAAGATGTGGAAGATGGCTGCGGTCAAAGCTGGCCTAACGAGGGCGGCGAGCAGACTCGTTCAGAGATAGGTCGGGATTCATTGCGACAACCGGCGGATGATAATGCTCGCGATGGAGTGGACTACTCGAGTGGCATGGTACATAGTTTATGTCCACCCGGGTTGCTGCCTTTATTCTCATCCTGGTCGTTGGTATGCATCGGTTCATCGAGCATCTATTCTCACTCGCATGGTAGGTATGGATATTTCCTTGCCAATATTTTGTGCCCTTTTATGGACTGCTAACTGTACCCTTGCCTTTTCAGGTTTACGTGATCAGCCTAACTTTAGTCATGGCAGCAGCTTTTTGCTGCCGTGGGATGTCCAGCTACAAGTCGACGTGGAGCGGTGGCAGGAGCAAATGGAGGCTATGGCTGCATCGTCGTCGAAGCGCGTGGGGCCATATAAAAAACCGCGGCAGCCAAAGAAAGGATGTAAGTGTATGATGCATAAATTTTGTGATGAGACCTCGAGCAATCATCGTTGACTTTAGCGAACGGAGCTGTTAGCGTCAAAATATTTGTCGGTTTCGAGTACGAGTGCCCTCGAGGGCATCGTTTCATGTTGCAAACACCTGATCGAATACTGAAGCATGCTGCTAGTGGCGGCGGGGGCCCCAAGGTTAACGAATAGTCGACATTTTCATTGCTCTTAATGCAGCTGATTCTTTTATTTTAGGATAATGGTGGGCTATTGGTAAAGGCTGATATGCCCCTTTGGTTTCCCTGCAGCTGCCGACAAGCGAAGTCTGGGTTCCCTGGTCAGTTGATGCGGATTCACGTTGTCACTCCGAAAGCGCCAGTTATCGTCACTGTCAACCCACGAGTGCAACCACGAGCTTCGGTACCTGGTAAACCACCACTCATATTCCACCCGGGTGCTCCTGGACCAGCGAAACTTGATCCAGCCCAGTATTGGGTCTTGCGACTGCCATTCGTTTATGTTGGGCCTGAAGGACCGTGCTATGCACCGAGGGATAGTACTGATACGACCGGACGTGTCTTGCGCGGTATGATTAACGTGTTTTCTGACTTGGATCGATGAGAGTGCACCAGAAGCGGTTCAAAATTTACACTGGCTAGAAAATACTTTTAGGCTGCGGATCGTGGTTTTGTCTATTTATGCGTGGTTGATACTGGTTGTTCAGTGCTCTGCTATTTACGTTAGTTCATGCGCAGGTCCCTTTTACTCGCGTGTAAGCTACCGTTGACTACGGAGAGAGCTGCAGTGCAGTTCTGCGAGAGCTGCGCCGTGAGTGTGGCTACGAGGGCTAAATAGGGGAGAAGCCATGCAGGCAAGTCATTTGCATGTGTGCAGTCTCTTGTGGCCCTGCGGTGGGTACCTAAGCAAAGGACATCGATATCGCTTGAATGTCTTACGAAATTGAAGTACATATGCTCGGAGCATCAATTATCAATACCCTTGTTTGAATGTCAGTGGCATCAAAGTTTTACTGTAGTCTCTGTGAACGGTAACCGAAGTGTCACTCCAAATGACCACTGCCTATGACTGATTCCTCTCCCGCACATTCACAAATCAGCAGCAATTGTTCAGACTAGATGGCACAACATGCAAGCCAAGCGAATCACGTGTTCACAACAGCATTGTACGCACACACACACACACATACTCTAGACACAGTCTACTTCATCGCACTGATCATCTTCGTCGGTGTGCGAAGAATGATCTGAAGTGAAGACGGCAGGTCAATAAAAGGAAGTGTGTCACCCGAAAAGATCGACTGACCTCGAGAAGCCTTGGCCGAGTCCATCAGTTTGTCGAAAAAGTGCGAGTGCAGATCTTCCTTCAAAGCCTTGTCAGCTTCGTCGCCAGCTGCAAGGACACTCGAGGGGATGACCTCCAGCAGCGATGTCTTGGGATGGCACTCACCTTTCTCGTAGACAGACTTCAGGTTCATGTGGTACTCAAAGGGGACCGAGTGACCGTCGAAAAACTCGTGCGCTTTCAGGTGCAGGCTCACGTCCGGCTTCTTGTTTACAATGACGCTGACCTCGACGGGCGTCGCCTTCCTGCTTTCACCTCGGTAGCTCAGGTGAGCTCCACCGACCCCGACGGCTGTCTTGGCCCACATCTTCGGCAGTTTCGGCTGCCCGGGATGGTACTGGGGAGAAAGTCAGCCATACCCACCTAATTTTAAAGTCAGAACCAGATCTCACCTCGTGGAAACCAGCCGCGTTGAACATTTCGTCCAGCAGTTTCAGGGCACGTCGGACCCAGCGAGTTGACTTGCTCACTTCGGCGGGGGCCTGCGATGACACGGGTGTCATGTCTTCTTCCTCTTCTTCGCTCGTCTCATCTTCCTCTTCGCTTCCGGCCGCTGAGACCTTCTTCGGGGTCGGCATTTTTTTCTTGCGGCTACTTCGTCCTTGCAGTTGACGCTTTATTTGCTGAAAAGTAAAACTGTCCTGCACTTGGTTGAGGAGGGTAGGCGGACTCTTGCCTTGAACTGACAGACGAGACTCTCGTCGACTTTGAGCACGGCCGCGGTGTTCCTGTACGTGCCGCAGTAGTTCGGGGCACTGAACACGGTCACCAGACGCTTGTTGGCGAAGAACTCGAAGCCATCGTCGACCACCTAAAACCAATCCGAATGAGCACTCTGGCATAGATGCACTGTGCGTTGGTACCTGGTGAGCGCGAATGATCAGATCGATGTCGAATTTGCGGCAGAATTCTTCGACGGCATCGGCACCAAACAGATGACCAGCGCCTCGCTGACTCAGTTTGTACCCTAAAAACAGAGCTGCAAACGGGTCAAGTGGAGAGCACAGACACACCTTCCACTTCCAGCTTTGGATCGGACCAGAGGAGGTCGCAGAGAAGGCCCCTCTCGGGCGGTTCGACGGGCCGCTTGACTTCGCGAATCTCGTCGAAATTGTTCATGTTTCGCGGTATTCCCCCATGCATGCAGAAAATACGGCGATTAATCAGGGCGCACAAGGGCATCGTGCTAAACGCGCTCTGGACAGAGGCAAGATTTTCGGGGATTTTCCGAAGGGTGCGGGCGGAGATTACCTGAAAGCAGTCCCACACTGGCCAACTGTAGCGCTCGATGCACTCCACGTAGAACCCGTACGTGCGGTTGATGGCGCGACATTCGTGATTGCCTGAAACTGCAGCAACTGACAAGCATTACGCAGGGAGAAAGGCAGCAAAATTCACCTCGGAGCACGTAGACATCGTCCGGGTATCGAATTTTCAGGGCAAACATCAAGCAGATGACCTCGATACTGCGCGGGCCACGGTCGACGTAATCGCCTGAAACAGGGCTGAAGACATTCGAGAAAACAGTCGTCCCTCCGCAACTCACCCAAGAACAGGTAGCGCGTTCGTGGCGGCCAACCGCAGCTTTTTAACAGGTAAAGTAGGTCGTTGTATTGGCCGTGGATATCCCCGCACACGGTTAGCGGAGGAGCGATGTCGATCAGCGTCCTTTGCTTGAGGAAAGATTCCTTGGCCAGATCGATCAGGCGTCCGATTTCGATCGCTTTCAAGCCGGCTCCTTTTGGAGTGGCGTGCTCGTCTCGCAACTGTGTGATCAATCGATCCACGAATTCGCTTTCCTCCTTCTTCATGGCAGTGTCCATCGTAGATGAGCGATTAGAGTCGACCGCTCCTCGAATGAGAGTGCTTCGTCAAGATCAGGTGATATTGTAAAGTAGGGCCCGCAGTAAGGAAGCGGGTTCCCGAGGTTATTACCGAGTAACTAAACGCTCTAAGCTTGGAGCGTCCTGCCCCTGAAAATGGGTTGCTGCTGCGCGAAAGGAAGCGAAAGAGAGGCGAAACTTCAACAGCAAGTTGTGACAGCCACGGAGACTGAAAATCTCGCGATCAAGTCGAAGCGGAACAAGTCGGCAGGTAAGAGCAATGCTGAGAAAACTGAGAAGTTGCCGAGAAGTTGCCGTTTTCCTCAGCCTCGGCAGTACCCATCACGAATAAAACTCCTCGATCGAATGAGAAGACGCCAATCGAAACCAGGCAAGAACAGTTCTTGATCGTCACCGACACTGAAAAGTCAACTGCCTCGACGAGGTTGGACAAGCCGGTAGGTATGTGATTTAGGAAAGATGCTTTGCAGATGGGACGGATCCCATTTTAGGCAAGATGACTGCTCTCTGGGACTACAAAGCGGGCAGCAGCTCTGAAATAAACCTGACCAAGGGCGAGACAGTGCAGGAGGAAGAAGATCGGGATGTCTTGTGAGTATTCGGTCTAAACTAGCCCTTTACACGTATTTTGTTCTATCGTCTTCTCAGGGGCCAGGAATGGGCGCTGGTTTCAAAGCCCACCAAGGAAAGAGGCTACGTGCCCCGAGTGTGGTTGACTGAAATGGGTTCGTTGGAGACGAATGAGTGAGTACCCCTTGCTCATACCACCGTAGTCTTACGACGTTTGAAGGGCACTGATTCACTTCTCTGCCAGCTGGTTCTTTCCTGAAGTGAGGCGGCCAATGGCGGACAAGTTCCTGCGAGACGCACCTCAGGGCACGTTCATGATCCGAGGTCGAAAGACGCACAATCGTGAGTCAGTTCAGAACTTCGCACTTGTGGCCCATAGATCTCCTTTTTAGAGCCGATGACCTACGCTATGTCGGTAACCTCCGGTGAAGAAGTCAAGCACTATCGCATCAGGTTGAGGGAGAAGCCCGAAGGCATTCGATATGACCTTCAGAAGCACAAATTTTCCTCAATCCTGGAATTGATAGCCTTTTTTCAAAGTAAGCGCAGTTGTGGATTGGTAGCATTCGGGATAGAGAAGGTTTGTTTTCAGAAGACCAAGGCTCCATATGCTGCAAACTGACCAAGCCCCTTCCGAAACTGGAACCGAGTCGACTCGATGTACCTGCAGACGTGCAGAAGAAATGGCGAAATATTCCGAGGACGGAAATCAAGACAGTGGGCGACATCGGAACGGGCAGTTTTGGACAAGTGCGAAAGGGTGAGTCTGATATGGCATGTCCAACTGGAGGTCATACACTCGTGTGCTTGCAGCTGTCTGGAGGCCGACAGAGACGATCGCATTGGACGTTGCCGTGAAGGGTAAGTAGCAGTCTGCCAGAGACCATCATGACATTTTCTTGCTCCGGGTTTTCAGAGCTGATCAAGGGGGTGGCGAAATCCCAAGATTTCGTACGAGAGGCCGTTGCGATGAAGAACCTGTTCCACCAGCACTTGGTCAAGCTGCACGGGCTCGTGAGTGCGGAGGAACCATTCTGGATCGTGACCGAATTCGTGAAAGATGGTTCGCTGAAGGAATTCCTCAACAAAAAGCAGCAAAAGAACGCGCTCTTGCTTGAGCCGAAGTTGGTAGAGATGGCCACCCAGGTATGCAAAAATCGTGATGCTCCAACGCTTCTTTACGCGTCCTACCTATGCACGTACTCTTTGAAGATCGCAGACGGCATGCGATATTTGGAATCGGAAAGAATGGTACACCGCAATCTGAACGCGAAGAACGTGTTGGTGGACGAGAGGCCCGGGGAGGTCAGCTACAAGCCGAATATCACCTGCAAGATCGCCGACTTCGGCATGGTCAAAATGATAAGCAAAATTGCCAAAGACAGTAAGCCTCTCAACCTTGTTGTCCACTCTTATCACGGGGTGTGTTTTTAGAGAAGACTGTGGAGCTCGCTATAAAGTGGCAGGCGCCCGAAGTGCTGTCGAAAATGAGCTTTTCATGTGAGTACAATGACTTTTGGACCCCTTATTCTAGGCATACCGTGTGCTTATTTCAGCCGCCTCCGATGTTTGGTCGTACGGCATCCTGCTGCACGAACTATTCACCCATGGCGATGAACCGTACAAAGGTACGTGCCAAAGTTTCTGACATATCGCCCCTTGATTTTGTTTTCTTTCAGGGAAGAAGGCGAAGGAAGTCCGGGAAGAGCTGACTCGAAAACGCAAGGTTTGCCTGGAGCGAGACACGCGTGTTCCAGAGAAGGTCTATGAACTGATGATGGGCTGCTGCGAATTCGTTCCGCACGATCGTTTTCAGTTCAATTTGATCTACGAAAGCCTCGACAACTATTACGCTGAATGCGGCGATGTAGATCCGTACGAGTTCTTTGCGCAAGAGCTGGGCATCAGGTGATCATCTGGTATTTCCATGAGAAGTGCTGTGTGAGATGTGAGGCTGTTGGTTCGTGCAATGCTATTGCCGTGAATTCGCGAATGTGCCTTCAGAGAACGAAGATAATTCGTGAAGGTAGTGCATATATCAGCGTCAGATTATGCATTATCTGTTTTATGATTGGGAGAAAGGGGTGGGCTCGTTCAAAATTCTTTAGGAAGTTAGTTCCGTGGGAAGTTGTTCGTACTAACTGTGTCACGAGCAGACCTCTGTCAGTTCGGGATCTATGATAAGACCAGTAATTAGCCGTACTGAATGGCGGTGACGTCAGTTCGAAGATCGCCTGGCTTATCGTCAGACATTTCGCTATCGACTTGCTGGCTGGACCACACAGTAGCTCGAGCATCACCCTGGTGTCTTACTCCCACGCGGCTTCACCAGTTGCGCTTCCTGTCCCTAGCCTCACGGAACTGAACAAGCCGGCAGTCGGCCGAAAAGGTGTAGGTTTTAAGAAAGCTCTCCCGTCATCCTTTTAGGATGCCTTTGTCCAGTCAAATAGGGTAGGAGGGCCACCAAAGAAAGATCAGAACGTCGCCACGTGGCCCATCCCACACATGGCCTTGCTTACATAGCTTGGATGCCCGCCTGCTATACATAGGCAGACCGAGCCCCAGAAATGGGGAGTCCGAGAACAAAAGAAGGTGCAGTATTCATACTGTGGAATGAGCCAGACTTCTCTGCCTCATATGGGGACACATGGCAATAATGGTCATTGGTAGGAGAGGCGTGCATACATGCTGTACTGTTGATATGCCGTGCATCCGCGACATAAGCGCAAGGATACCGCACCACTTTACTAACATAACTTTACATGCAAATTAGCAATGCAGGGATCAGCGATGCCCGACACCTGGCCTCTTGTAAAATAAAATAAATATCCGCAAAACGGATACTTCATAGCGCTGTTCTCGTTACCTCAATCAAGTCTAGTCCTTTAAAGTTTACTGTCACTAGTATAGAGAGCACGCGCTAAAGAACATTCTTTCTGGCTCCTTAGAAAAAAAAGTCGAAAGAGGATCTCTACGCTTCCATGAACACGTTGAATTTTCAAGAGAAAGACGGTGGAAAAGTTTTTCCGAGCTCGACCAAAATATTGAACTTGAACGCAGTCAGGGAGCACGCGAGACTCGATTTGCTCAAGTCCGCTGCACGTCCGCCAATGGCCATTGACTGGCTTGTTTCTAAGGAGGGGGCTTGAATTCAAAGATTGTTTTTATGCATGACTTGTTCTTTGATGCATGGAAGTTGTTAGGAGCTTGTCGGCTGTCGTACCATCACAGATTCCAGAACGAGCTCTTCATGTGTCTCTCATAAGTTGGACGAATGTTTGGCCCAGGTTTTGTCAACCTATTTTCCTGCAACATTTGGAAAGTAGCCGATCGACTTTTGGAAGGCTCGTGGGATTTAAGCTGGTCGAAAAAGGAAAATGAAAATGAGTGCATCTTCTCTTTCGCGCCACCATTTCAAAGTGGATTCTAAGCGTGTTTATGGGCGACTTATTGGAGTCGGGTTAGACTTGGATGGTCCTTTTTGGGGAAACGGATAAACTCGCGTTCGAGCATTCGAAGGAGACGTATCGCTGACAAACAGTGCCTAGGGGGATTCGTGGACACTGATCACGAGCCCTGGTCTCTGGTGGTGGAGGATAATCAGACCGAAAGACAATGTTCGAGTCGAACGATAGCAATACCTAATGAGCAGCCATTTAAAGGGAACATACATTCAGAGAAGTTTAGTTCTTATTGTTCCCCCTGGACTAATCGGTCAAATGAAGAAACTGTTTGAGAGCATCGTGGAGTGATGACTTCAGCTTGGCTTGCTCCTTGGATGCCTTCCACCGTCGTCCTCGGCCACCGGTTGTTACGCGCAAGACTAAACGAAGCCTCGAAGAGCGTAATTGAGCCGAGTTTGTTTGACCATTCGGTTAGCCATCGATTGAAAGTAAGAGAAGGTCTCACTTATGAGCGGAAAGGTCGTTCAAGGCGTTTTGGGAATCTGCGAGGAGTACACGCTTCTCGTGCTGGCTCCTGCCACTTTTACTGACGTGCAAACTTGCACCCGTGAAACGGAGGCTATTCTAAAATAGGCCTCATTGGAATTACTCGAGGATCAGGAGCCGGTGTACAAAGCCTTACGTCCGTCGCATTCCGCATTTCCGGTCGGAGCAATTGAAGCTTGTTTGGAGATTAGGTCTGGCCCGTCTCTCTTGTTCACTTCTACTAGCTCCTACAGCGCCCGTTATACAAACTTCTAGAATTACTTGAATTAACGGACCGACATCGTATTTCTTCACTAAACTCCCGGAATTGCATCGGATCGGTGTCCAAAAAAGGTGGGATTATATGATAAGGCAGCTATGTGTCCCTCGCCCTAAAGATCGAGTGTTTCAGCTCGAATCTAAAGCAACGTTTATACAAGCCTTGGTTTCAGTCTCGTATTGAGTCTCATTCGAGTGAAACGCACGTTCTAGTCAAAGCATTCCAAATTTTGCAAAAAACATTTGGCGAGCTGCTCGGATTGAGACCTATCCGACCAGGCGTCGTTTATTTCTCCATCTGAAATTGTTTTGCAAAAAGAGGCCTCTGATGAAAGCTACTTATTTTTTCTCTGACCGTATGTCGTCATTGACGATTTACGCGATGATTGTATGGTCAGTGCTGAAGTGGAGCGAAGGGACAAGACAGGAGGACGCAAGGGATAGACTGAAGCCATACTTTGGTGGAACTACGAAAATGTACGAGTTTGAAACTAGCAAGGATGAGTACACTTATTCGTATTCAGCCTATGGTTCGGAGAGTGATTTTAATGCCAATCACAGACCCCTCAGATTGTGCGATTCTTCGGAACCTCATCCATTCAATAATTCAGACCTGGTGTGGTAAGTGATTCAACGAGACAAACTTACAGTGACCCTTGGCAACGAAAAGCTAGGGGCCATTCTGCCACAGAGTCTCGCTTTAACACTCACTGTAATGAACGATGCGAAAAAGTTGAGAACATGAAAATCAAATTTGGTGCAAAATGCAGCTGTGAGGAATAAGAAATACATTTCCGTTTTCTAATGTCAGGGGGCGGCTTCTAGAAGCTTATTTTTCACCTCCGTGCTTCTAATACAGTCCGTGCTCCGAATTCATGTGAGACGGAGTAGATTTACCTACTCGTAGTCGCTTCATCTATTAAATCCGCAGTTAGGTCGGTCAGTGGAAATAAAGCAGAAAAATTTCGCTTTTTGACGAAATAAAGACTGATTGACAGTAGGCATGCTATGTTCATGACGAGTACAGGTGTTGTCAGAAATGCTTTGGTAAAGCTATGGGCCTAAACTTGAAAATTGCTTTTTTTAGGGCCAGGTTGATTTTATGTTGTGAGGAAATGCAAAAAAGACGCGGGCTCTAAAAGCATAGCCGCAGGGGCATAGAAACTGGAAAATCAAATATGAATTCATTGGCAGCTCGTCTATTGATGTTATCTGTATGAGAGGCAATTCTATGTAAGATACAGGGAGGTTAGAGCCAGCTTTTTCCATTGAGGCTGCAAGATATGGTCAAACGGGGCTGGGAAACTAGCTGCTGCCGCTTTTCGAGCAGGAAAGAAGTTATTTTTGAAACTATGCACTTGTCTCCTCAAATATTGTCTGCTGGCTAGTTGCTAGTACCATTTTCACCATCAAATGAGGCTGCTAAAACACGGACAGAGGGAGAGATTTCAATTCAGGCGCTTTTTATTTGTTAAAAAAGCAGCTGTGAATATATCATGTGGGAAACAGGCTTGCGGTGACGTGATATAGGTCTGGATAGAATAAGCACAAATGATTTTCGTGAATGGAAGGGTGAATACGAAAATAGGCTATTTGTAAAAGGCATTTCTCGAGCAGGTGCGCGACACAAGCTTGTCCTAGCTCTTCAACAGAAGGAGCGGCTGTACGTAGATCCGAAGCCATAAGATTACTCACTGAAGCATGCTAGGACTAAACAGAGCGATGCATAAGCGAGCGGTGTATGCTTCCTGAGGGCAATCTACATTTCTGGGAGTGATCAACCTAGGCTGACTTTAGTCTCTGCTACTGATTGCACAGCAGCATCATTTGGGTGAATGGAAGGAGAGACCGCATCAGCATGGCCAGTCCATTTTAAATGAGTCTTACAAAATAGCTGAGCTGCGACTGTAATCTTTAATCTGTAACGTGTGGGGGGGGGAGGAGCTGGCTAACTCTATTTTTACCAGCAAATGTGTTGAGGCAAATATCGGCCTATAAATGGTTCGAGAACAGCTTGTCTGGAATTGCCACACACAGATGAAAACAACCTGGCCTTCCACTGGCTTTCATCAGTCCATACTCTATTCCATATTTAGCCTACGTACTATATAGTGCCTATATATTCTTCACAATAACTGATATAATGTGTGGCTTTCAGGACGGAACCTGCCACAAAATTAATTCCTATTATACGTGATCCAGAAAATTACAACAAATTTCTTGTCCCAGGCCAGGCGCAAAGTGAATTTATTTCATTGATCTGACGAGTCATGTTTTTATAATTCTTTCTTCCTGTATAGATCAGACAACGACTGTGGAAGTTGCAATCTACATCGAGAGCATGTCATCATTCCGATCTCAGAGCAATGTGAGAACTCATTGTAGCATTTTAAGTTTATCTGTACGCTCGTGAAATTTTAGGATTTCGAAGTGGATATGTACCTGGCACTGTCGTGGTTCGATAAGCGGCTCGAACATAATTGCGTGCATCCAATTTTGATCACTGATGTGGAGCATGCTTCGTTGATTTGGAATCCAGATTTGTACTTCGTCAACTCCAAATTTTCATATATGCATGTAGTCACTACGCCTAATTTCATGATGCTCATATACCCGGATGGAATGATTTTTAAATCGATGAGGTAATTAGTAGCTATGCTGTAATCAGATATGACCTGCATGCTCTCAAGAAAAGGTCTCACAGCGTGTGAGACTCACGATTAGGCCGAAGAGAGACGGAACATGGTCTCCTCCCACCCTGCTTTAAACTTGATTTTTTTTCAGAATCGATGTGACCTTATCGTGTAATATGAAACTGGAACGCTTTCCACTCGACGAGCAGGAATGTCCTATTCAAATCCAAAGCTGTAGGATTCTTTCCCTTGCTCCATTGCTGTTAGTATGGACTGCTTCTTGCTTTTATAGACGCCTATGTGGAACAATTAGTTAACTTGACCTGGCACATAAACGAAATTGCTGGCTATCCAATCGGGCGCAATTTAAAGATCAAGTTGAACAATATGAACATAACTGGCACCAATGCCACCTACTGCACAGAACCGTATCCAATGTTGCGAGGATGGGGTACTGGAGTAGGACCCGTACTGCTCCTCAGTCAAAGTCAAATCCTTGTACCTTTAGGAAACTGGAGCTGCCTTCGAGGATTCCTTCACATGCAGCGGTTCATGACCTTCCACATTTTCCAAACTTACGTTCCCACGGCCATGTTGGTATGAACGTGGTTTGAGGACGCCGAGCCAGTAGCATCATCGATTCCTACTTTAGGTGGCCATATCGTGGCTTTCATTTTGGCTTGACATTCGAGCCTCGCCAGCAAGAATCTCGTTGACTATCACAACCTTACTTACCCTGACCACTATGGGAAACTCAGTCAGACAGGATCTGCCGCAAGTAAGGCCCCTCCCGAAACCAAGGGAGGCGATTTACTTTTTCCCGATTTCAGGTCAGCTATGTCAAAGCAATTGATATTTGGCTGTCGGCCTGTACAGCCTTTGTGTTCTGTGTCCTCCTGGAGTACACTCTCGTAAACTATTTTATTGGGAAGAAGACGAGTGGCTGTCAAATCCATACTCGTCCGCAGACATTGACCAGGAATGGGGAAAAGGTATGCCGCGCCGTTTTCTACTGTACCATTGCCATATAGCCCCGTGTTCCAGGCTGGCCAACCCCTTCGGCAAGCCGCAATTCTCATAACCGAATACGCTCGTTCGTGTGGAGCATGTGCAGCCAAATGGGAACGCTATGCAAAGCACGTTGATCGCACGTCGAGGTTCTCCTTTCCTATGGCATTCACTGGTTTCGTGGCAATCTACTGGTGTTTGTGCGCACGGTTCCCCTATATATTTGATAGTGGGTCTGGATAGATTGCGGCTATGCATTGCTATGATGAAAGTGTTGTGAGAGTGAAAACTGCTGTACTGTATTTGTTGTGATGCGCTGGCGCATTTTTACTGGTAATCTACAGTACGTATACATTAATGGGTAGCCATACAGGTATAGCAGTTTTAGTACAGCACTGCATATGCAGGCCACCTAATCAGGAGGGCCTGAAATGAAAAAGGCGCAGAGGAGAAGCGATGCGGTACCGTAAGAGCGAGTGGCCAGTGTGCTTGCAAGCGAAAGGAGCCTTTGCTCATAAGAATGGTAGTCTAAGTCTGTAGCTAGCCGTCACATGTCAAATAAGCATTCCGTCTGCGGACACCTATGTCACCCACAAAGAGTTCTAGCATTGTTTGCAGGTGTCCGGTGTTTGGCTGGTCTTGCAAAAACACGCATTTTCAACCAGAGAATGCGTGCCAAAACGCGACAAAACACTGGTCTTTGCAATGTATCATTATATTTTGTGTGTACGCAATCGCATACGCCGCCGGAAAGGCAAATCTAAATCGAGACGGCTAGCCGTTCTTCAGAGTTACGTTTTTTCTCCTGATTCCTTTGCTCATTCAGCGATTCAGCACGAATCGAAAAACAAACGAGAGGTGGTATGAGGGAAGGGGATATGGGAAGAGAGATTCGAGTCTAGGCGTCGGGAACCAACAATAAAAAAAGTTTGCAAGGGCGAGGTGCTTTTCGCTTTATATTGTACTTGAAGCTTACGTCTGAGATTTGCCTCACCTAGCCGCCCTAATAACGTTTACCGTGCTAGCGCGTATTAGGGGTAAACACAACCGAGTGCCAATGCTAGAACGAAGCCAATAGTTTTAATAGGTCGAATGAGAGCCGCACTCGTGGTAACTATTTGGCCAGTTTTTGTCTGTCCTATTATTTGCCATTGGTTATGCCTCCGTCTCCGGTTTATGGTTAGCATAGGGGACAGGGTGAAAGGGGCCAGCGTGGTGTCGCCCCGAACAACTATATAACTGGCATGAAACGGTTTTAATGCTCGATTCGGTCACCGGATAACTGGCTGTCGAGTAAACTTCCACGCCGGACATTGGCTTAGCCGGAGCCGGGAATCGGCCAACACTCGACTAGTTGAGTCGATTGAACAACTTCCGCGTATCGCCCCAGCCGACATCTTAGTTTCGAGTCTCACTTTGTCGGACGGGTGTCATTTGGAAAACGGTTTATTGCCTGGATAGCTGGTGAGTTGTAAAACCAAGACCTGTGATTGGTTTAGGATTCATAGTAATGCTGTCCAGACTCAGTGTCCGTGGAGAGCATAGTCCTATTTTCCCAACAGTAAGTGCTTTTCAGGCATTATCGAATTCGAAATGGCCAATTGGGCGCTCATATCCAATCCTATCTTTACCTTCTTGGCTCTCTTGACTGGCAGCGGCAAGAACGGCCCAGGCGGGCAAGATACCACCCCATCACCAACACCAACCCCAGCATCGCAATATCCGCTAATTCCTCGAGAATGGCTGCTGGGCAATCCCGATTTCGCCAACGTACGTCTGAGCCCCGACGGACGCCACCTTGCGTACCTAGCGCCCTGGAGGAACGTCTTGAACATTTGGGTCCGGCCACTACCAGACGGAGAACCCAAAAGATTGACACAAGACGACCATCGAGGCATCCGTGGCTTCGGGTGGTCCTACGATAATCACACACTGGTCTACAGTCAAGACAACGAAGGAGACGAAAATTGGCGCTTGTATGCCGTGGACGTAATCACGGGCTCAAATCGCCTCTTGACCAGCACTTCAGGAGTGCTGGCAACAATTCTGGCCGCCAGTCGAAGGCACCCAGAACAGATGATTATTGGTTTGAATGACCGTGATCCCAGATACCATGACGCATATCTGCTCCATCTGCCAAGCGGAAATCGAAGCTTGATGTTCAGAAATGATGGATTCAAAGGTGAGCTAGTCAAGTTTGGGGTCTGGACGAACGGGTGTGGGAGCTTCCTCCATTCTCTGGGTTTGAGAGTCCATGGCATGCAAGTCGAGGGGGCGGCTTTTAGAATAAAGCCACATAGTATTCGTAAAGGGGTCAACGATAGAAACAACTACACACATGCCGATCGGTAATACCGCAGCTAAGGCTTTAGGAGGTCACAAAAACCCATCCGTACAATGAACTAGCCAGCAACCCAATCGAGGTATACTCTTGCTCCAGCCCTGGCTGGAAGAACGTCGAGAAGTATAGAATGAGGGGTGAGCGGAAGAAGTCATCGAACATGGGTTGCTTCGACTTTACTGTAAATCTTTATAATTTCCTAAAGCCACTTATCTTCGTGCTCAATCGGCGCTATTTTCTTCAGGCTACGTCTTTGACGACGACTTGAAGCTTCGCTTGGTCTACAAGGAAAACGAAGGTGGCGGCATGACGTACTACAAAACTACTCCGAACAAGGATATCGATGCCGGTCAACAATTGACACCGTGGAAGGCCGTCAGTGCCGACGACGAGTTCTCGACAGTACCACTTCACTTCGACGACAGTGGGCGTCTGCTGTACTGGTTCGACAGCGTCGGTCGCGATAAAGGCGCCTTGGTCGTGGAGGAGTTCGACACTGGTCGCCAACGAGTCATTTACGAACCAAAAACAGCAGATGTCAGCGCCATGCTGGCTGATCCGCTGACCGGTCGGCCACTGTCCATCATCGAAGACTACTCCAAACCTACACGCATCCTACTGGATACTTCGCTGGGCGCCGATTTTGAGCTTTTCAAGCGTGCTTTCCCTGACACTGAAACGGGCGTAGTATCAACGTCGTTGGACTTCACCACTTGGTTGGTGACAACAGCTAGCGACCGTCAGCCAGCCCGTTACTACCTGTATTCCAGAACAGAGAGGAACTTCCGTGGCGCAGGCGCTTTGAAGTTCCTCTTTTCCTACCAGTCCAAACTGGAGAACCAAACCCTAGCCCGTATGCATCCAGTAGAGATCCCAGTGGCCGATGGTTTGACCCAGGTGTGCTACTTATCCCTTCCACCAGAATCCGATCCGAGTGGAGTCGGTCGACCGCGTCGCCCACTGTCCATGGTACTGAGCGTTCACGGCGGACCGTGGTCACGCGATGTTTGGGGTCTGAATGGTGAGACACAATTGTTGGCCAATCGTGACTACGCCGTGCTTCAATGTAACTTCCGGGGCTCGGTCGGATACGGTAAGAAGTACCTGAACGCTGGAAACGGTCAATGGGGTCGCAAGATGCAAGGTGACTTAACTGATGCAGTCGCATGGGCAATCAAGGAACGTATCACCGAGGCTGGACGAGTGGCCATAATGGGAGGCAGCTACGGTGGCTACGCAGCATTGGCAGGTCTTGCCTTTACCCCAGACACGTACGCGTGTGGCATCGATATCGTGGGGCCCTCGAATCTGATCACACTTCTCAAATCCATACCGCCCTACTGGAAACCATTGTACGAAAGCCTCAAATACCGTCTGGGTGCTGATCCAGATACAAACGAGGGGCGTGAATTTTTGTCTCGCGTCTCGCCTCTCTTCTCGGCCGATAAGATAAGAAAGCCTTTGCTGATTGCTCAAGGAGCCAATGATCCGAGAGTCAAGAAATCCGAGTCCGATCAAATCGTGGCTGCGGTCAAGAAGCACTCCATTCCAGTCACCTATTTGGTATTGCCCGACGAAGGGCACGGCTTCGAGCGCCCTGAGAATCGTTTAGCCTTCACAGCTGTGGCTGAACATTTCTTGTCCAAGTGTCTGGGTGGCCGGGCTGAACCGATCGGGGACACGCTTCTCACTTCGTCCATCAAGATCGAAGAGCTCTCATAAACTTAGCCAATTCCATGTGTGCGTGCTTTCGATGACTACATAAGGCACTCCCCCACTGACTTCGTGACTCAATATTGGGACTGTCATTCGGTCACACTTTCTTGTTCATACCCTTTCTAAATTGTCTATCGTGGTTATCGCTGTTTTAATGAAAAACATAGCCGATCAAGTCGATGTGACCAACAGCCCCTAGAACGTGCATCAGTGATCAGCACGATGTGAGGCCATACTGTACTGAGGATGAGTGATCTGACGCAGTCCCCTAGAATGAGGTACGCAACATCTGAACTCGGAAATGGGTCACGCTGGCTGCTCCATGCTGCTTTCAGCACATCAAAAGGGTATGGTCGAAGTCTGATTATCACGGCGACGGAGCTGCCCCTCCAATCTAACACGTCGGAGCAACTTACAACTTTGGCAAGGACATACAAATGTCCGAACCACTCACCGTTAGTCGCAGCAGTGCTTAAGGAAAACCATTTTCAAACCATCTGTCCAGCGACCAAGAAACAGAGCGGTGAGATTTTGTAGGTCATTGTTTTGATTTTTTCCAGCACGTGTGCTTCGTAAGTTCAGCGTGAACTACTATACCAAGCTGGGCCGTGAGAGTGCTAGTAAGCGAATAGTCACCAAGGATGGGTTCTTATTAAGGGCATGATTCGATTGCCAACAACTTACCTTTGGCAAGAGGCCAGAAACCGTGATGCAACTTGCATAACCTTGAGTACCCCATGCATCGATCCCAAACGCATACGCTCAAATTAATAACATTTATTACCCCAAATTTCCAAGAAACGAAACCGCCTTAGCTTCAAAACCATTCAGCGCTCTAAACAAAACGCTGCCCCAGCAATCAAAAGGACTTAATGGAGTAAAAGTATACTCCCCATCTAATAATCCCCATAACGGCAAAAAAAGTACATGAGAAACAAAAGATATGCCATGACGGGCTGCAAAAACGCAGAAAAATATGGGGGAACCCAAAACTCCACGAAAACAGAACCACATCCATCCCCACCAAAATTCAGCCATAATGGGCTCCAACACAAACGCTCAAAAAATACATGCGGTTAAACGCTATGAAAACCTGAAAAGGGTCTGGCTTGCATAATCAAAAAATAAAAACCCTCTCCTTAATCTATTAAAAAGCAAATTCTCTCCCACCGCGGTCTCGTCTCGTTCCATTCCCATCGTTCAAGTAAAATACATGGTCATTTTCAAGTCATCCGTCACCGCCGTCATAGCCCTCAACTCGCCCTCGCTCAAGGTCGTTTTCGCACCCTCTCCGCTCCCGCTCGCTCCAGTCTGTGATATGGTATCGCTCGAAAAATCCGAACTGAAATGCACCAATTTAAAAAAAAATAGAATAGAGAAGAAACCTGACACTCACATCTTTTCGTGCAAATGAGCTCGAGCTCGACGGCAAGCCAGATCGGCAAAATACAACGGAGCCGGCAAACTGACTGGACGAGTGCAGCGCGAAAAGCAGTGCGTCAGATAAAACGTGACCGCCTGCAACTGGTCGGCCGAAAAGCTGCTATCGTTGGTCAAGACGTGATATCGAATCGGGCGACTGGTTCCCTATAGGAAGACATGTGTTGGCAAAACGTTGCGCAATCAACGAAATAACACTTACTTGTATTCCGAAATGACTGCACAAATAAAATTCGAATTCCTTCGGATGGGCTATCACTCGATCCACTACCGTGCCCATCGAAACGTTTTGACTCCGTCCCACTCCTTCGCCCTTCATGGGGATGAACCGAGTATGATGGCGCTTTTGAGCCACAATGAACGTAATCGACGGTTTGTAATCAGCGCCCAACGCATCGCACGCATCGCGGACACTGGTCAATTCGTTCTTCAACACCTGAAATAGCAATAAATGCAGTCACGAAAGACCAGGCTCAGAAGTAAACCATTCCAACTTACCTCCTGGAACTGGCCTTCAGCCACGCCGTCCCGATAGATAATAATGCGTTGCGGTTTTCCATGCGGTAAAGGCTGCTGATTAGCCTCTTGGCGCCTTTTGTTTTCCTGCTCGCCGTACTTGAAGTACTCGAACATGCGTTCACGCAACGGATCCTGCAAACCGAAATAATGCAGCACTCTTCTTACATTCCTACCTCCTCAAGTACCTACCAGTAAATAAACCAAAGATTCGCGCCGATGCTTCTGAACGCGGACTGAGGCGGCGTATCGCATGAACGAGCTGTCCAAATTTCCAACAATCTGAAAAGAGGTGTCATCTATTCATAACGCCAAAGCCAAGGAGGCAGAAGAATGCCTACCGTAGCGATCGAAGGCGCCTTCTGTTCTGTCGGCCCCGGATGAGTGACGTCTATTCCCAGCGCCATAGTCGGCAATTCCAATAATACTTTCTTAGCCCTAAAACTTTCAATACCGAAGAAAATCCAGCAAATGTTAACAAACTGAGTCTTACTGTTCGTCCGCTTGGGGCCTCCAGTTGATCCCGCCCAACTTGGCGTTTATCTTCAAGGCGATATTGCCAGTCGTCATTCTGTCCTGCTTATCCATCGCCTTCTTGACCGTTTGTTTGGTCACGCACTGAGTCATCAATCCGCACACAATTTCAGCCGCCCGTTTCGTCTCATCTGCGAAGAAATGATGAAACGGAGAGCACCTTACATACCTTAAAAACTTACTGTAAAACGGAGAATTTTTCTGCGGAAGCACAACCAAAACTAGTTCAGCCCTTCGGTTCTTGAATAGCTGCAAGCTCTCTTCGATTTTGCCCATTGCGTCGGATGGCGAGAGCTTGATGATGTTCGACGAGTCAATCGACGCTGGGACCTTCATACCGAACTCGGAGCAAGTGCGCAATTGAAACATGAAGAAGTTCCTTAAAAAACAGTCCGCTAGGTTAATACTTCGCTCCTCAAATTCTAATGGCTTACGTAATTAACTGCATGTCCCTGACATCATCGATTACCACTGCACCGATTCGGCTAGCAGAGGCGGGAATGTGAAATTTTTGGCTTCGTTGATCCCAGCCGCCCTTATCCAGCGCAACAGCAACGAATCTCTAAAAAATCTCATATAAGAACACACCTTCATATGCAAAAAATGAAGTCTCACCGACGGCCCAGCAGTGCCACCACCGTATTCAATCTTAGGCGAGGGTATAATTCGGGCAGGTACTTTCTGCATGTTCGTATCGACCTGAACGCGGAAAGCCTTCAGCCAGGGATCTTGGCCAAAACCGCACTCTTGAGCCAACTGATTGATCTTCATCGCTCGCGACGGTGCATCAATCGCAGCGGCCTAAAAACAAAACTAGCAGCCAGTTAAGATAATAGCAGCCGAAAGCCGGAAAACGTCACCTTGATCATTAGACTGGTCTGATCCGGAGTAAGCTTTTTCGGCACGCGCTGACAATTCTTCACTCGGCAATGCTGAAACACAGGAAACTTGAAACCAAAATTTGACGTAGGCAAAAGTACCCTTTTTTACCTCCATCGGCAAGCACACACTACGCTTGCGACTTCCGACCGACAACAGTTGCAATTTCGGAAACTTTAGGTCGCCGTAACGTTCTCTGAAATATTCGGCAATCGTCAATTCTCGGGTCACTCCGTCCTTGGTCATGGAAAATTTTTCGGTAGTCGCATTCGTCGTCATTAAGCAGTTGACGCGATATTCTCGATCAAAGGCTGCCCCACCGTTCGAGGGCTTCACCGTCGCCACAATCGTCATGCCTACAATTCGTCAAAGTTGAATATGCATCTGGCAGACAGCCTGCGTTGATCACCAGACTCACCTCGCAAAGCTTGGTCGACGCGCCTGTGCCAGGTTGGATTCAACACTGCATCCGACTTCATCGAAGTGGCACGAAGGTCCAACTGAAAACTGTTGTTCAGGATCTCGATCATGAATTCGATCACGCTTTGATGGCGATAAAAGCTGGAGTGAGCCACTGAAATCGGTGAAAGATGCATAATTAGAGGATGGCTACCGAGTAAACAGACAGACAGATGCAGGACAGAAAATTCACGGCTCTTACCGTCGAAATTTATAAACGGAGTGAAGTTTTCGCCGACGCGAGCACCACTGAACAGACCTTGCCAGATGACTTGTCCAAATCCCAAGCTTGCTAAATTGCCACTTTCCACAGGGATCCTGTAAACGGTCTGTCCAAAGGGATACCATTTCTTCGATACTCTGAAAAGAGAGCTACCCATGGCGAGAAAGACTATTATCATAACCAATATTACTTACGCCATTTCCGGGCAGGCTCGATTTTGGCGAAACAGCATGTCCAAAATGGTCAACGGCATCGTGAAACGGTCGCTCGTATCCGAAGTACGCACTTCGCGAATATTCAAGCTCACAGCGCCGACCAGCTGGAATCGAACAGTGATCGACTCTGGCTTCTCGCCCATTCGAGACAAACGAATAGCAAGTTGATACTGAAAAACCTGAAAAAGACAGATAAGTGAACAAAAGTACTCTGCTGCAATTGAAGAAAAACCGGACGCGAAAGACAAGAAATACACCGGATGTACTTACTCCGGGATCCGAGCTGTTTGTCGGAAACTTTAACTTTTGTTGAGCGATGCAAATATGATCACCATCGAACAAAATAGCATACGGATTTTCAAACACGTCCACGTGCTGACGAACGCACTGCCAGAAGACTGTTCGTTTATCGTCCCTGAAAAATTCATGAATCAAACCGACACAGGAATGGCAGGAGTCTCTTCTCGACCAGTAACACAAAGGATATTCAACGTAAAGGATGTGATGCGACAGCGCCTGCTTAAATTAACAGCCCTACTATATTCATGAAAAATAAACTGCTCATGACTTACCGATTAAGTTTGATGCGCTCGTGCGTGATCTCGACGTGATATTGCATCAAAGATAATTCCTCCGCCAATTTGATTTGAAAATGATTGACCAGCAGCGCGATTTTTCTGCCTTCGACTCCATATCCTGGACGCGGAGCCAATTCAATCTGGAAAAGTTGACGTTACCTATTAAAGGAGCCCAACACCGCGAAACTACTGATCTTACCAAAGCCATTCGCTTGATTCTTCCTTCCAAATCACCCATTCCCCGCTCAGGACTCGAAGACGAAGGCGAGCCTCGGCTGGGACTGGTGCCACCAGAGCCGGCTCTTGTGTCGCCACCTCCACGTTGTCGGCCGCGACCTAAAAATTATGACCGAAGGATAGCCAGATGGTCGAAAACAAAAAGGAATAGAAACAATAAAAACGTCTAAATTCGGGAAACTACTTGCCTTCAGTCTCGCTGGCTTCAGCGGTGGCTATTGGCGCCTGACGTCCAGGTTGGCCCTTTGATTCGTCCTTTCCGCGACTACGACCAGTTCCTCGACGACCTGAAGGATAAAAGAACTCCAGCATTCATGATCCGAGTTTTGCCTGGGAAATGTTCATCGCAGTAATATAGGCAGCACTCGATACACCTTACACTATCAAGAGCTAGCACTGCACAGGAAGCTATATGCGCAGTCAAAAAGGCTTCACAGTCTTACCTTTTCCACCTCCAGAATCTCCACCCACGCTCGGTTCGCTCATTTTGGAGAGATCTGATCGAATAAAATTAATAGTAACTCGAATAACGAAGAAATAAAAAAGTTTCTGCTCAGACGAGAAGCGACCTCTCAGCTCAAACTCCCAATCGACAATGACTATTTGCGCTCCCCTACCGTACTTTTATAGGTGCGACGTTGCTCCGCCCACAAAACTGCAGAAGCAAGTTAGACTCATGACGCTAAATTTGTACCTGCTCATCAAAGTGTCTGCAGTGAAGCGGCATTTTTCAAAATGATTCGTTTTTTATAATTTTGAGCCCTGATTTTGCAAAAAAAAGAGCACCTTTGCTTAAATTGACTATGGGAACAATACAAATTCTAAATTTTACTTTTTATATTGTGTTTCTCTTTTTATCTTGGATCCTGATTGTCTCTCTGCGCTTGGGACGACGCTGTCGCTGATTTGAGCAATGTGCACCTACAGAACTCGAATCTGCGAAATACAGTTTTCTTATCGATAGAACTTTATAGAGGCCATGCGGCGAACAGGGACTCTTTGCAAGAAAAAAAGGAGCAAACGGACCCAGGTATATGCGGGGCTGTAGGGTGCGAGTGAAAACAATTTTTGGAAATTTTGCCATAACGTCTTAACTTTTTATATTTTTCAAAATGTCAAATTCAGTTGCGGCATCCTGACTCGTTTGACGCACAAAAATTTATTATTTAAAGTTGCCTTGAGGAGGTACTCAACACATAGTCCACATAGAAATTCCAGCGCCTCATTTCTTGGACACGACACTATTAGTCAGTTTGGATTGGAGGCCAGGCAAGGACGACGTTATCAGCATCCAAATTTTTTGAAATGTTATTGCCCACATCACCGCCTGTCTTTGCCAGGTGATACTGAACTGCGCCCGCCAGTAAAAAAGGACTCGTCACAAATCCAAAGGGCACGCGGGTGAACCGGAACATTGCCAAATTATTCTCAGTAGTCAGAAGTTGGATTTTTGAGCCTGAGAAAACGAGACATCGCGATCGCGAAGCTTCAATCCGATCTGTAAAAAAGCCTTTTCAATATCTGCCACCGCGCCAAAAGGTTTCAAACGGAACCGGAAGCGATGACTGGGCAATTTATCGAGAACTACGGGCCCGCGCGAAAGACACTCGTAAAGGCTTACGATCAGATTATTTTTCTCCGATTTACTGTAAATCACTTTGATTTCGCGGTGCCCAAGTTTCGCGGTTTCAGGCTGACCGTCAGTCATCAGTACTGGTTATGCATATGATGAATCTCCCGCTGATACTGCAGACTGTGTGGGAATGTTCGATCTTTTTAAAAAACACAATCAGCTCCGTTATACCTGCTTTCCAACACGTACATATGAGCTCCAACCATTGGATGCGTGTGCGAAGCGAGTGGTGAAGTGTGAAGGTGTGCGTCACAGTTCGGTTGGCACAGCTGAAGACCATCAGCCTGGATTCAACTCTAGCCATCTTAAAACTTGGTCAAGTTCTCTCTGTGCCTGCACGCCTGTTCGTGGGTGACTCTCTCTTTATCCATTCGGTGTCCATGAACGAGGAGAGGTCTTATGGGGCGAGGGGCTATCGAATCCCTCATGGGGCACGGGCTGGGTAAGTAGTTGATGCATCGAAAAATATGCGTCTTTTCGTAGTCAATTTATCGGGCGTAATAACCGGATGATGCGGAACGTAATGTTTCATAGGACCAGTCTCGCATTCTTCCGTCACCTATTCGATCACGCCATCCTTCAGTTGCTGGTCCATGATCGACGGATAATTCGCGCAAAGCTGTTGGTCACCCACCAAACTTGCTAAATTGCCACTTTCCGCAGGGATCCTGTAAACGGTCTGTCCGAAGGGATACCATTTCTTCGATACTCTAAAAAGGAGATACCCATGGCGAGGTTAGTATCGGTAATTGCGGGAGTGAATTGTATCGACGATGAGTGCATTGCTTAGTGACGACGTGGTCCGACTCATACTGTACAATGAGCAGGTCACACCAACTGGTTGGGCAGATTCCTCGATAACGCTCGGACATATGGCTCGCAACCAGCTGGCAGGTCTGGCTTTACCAAACAGCTGCAGAGCAATACTCTGGTACTACAGGAACTTACGAGCAAGGAAGCTTGTTTACAGCTCGTCATGACTTACATAGGTGTTAGCGTGAACGTGTACATATATGTCCGAGTTCTAAGGCTCTGGTGCAGTAGGTAGTACGCATTTTATGCGTAAATGCCGTAGTGCCAAAAAGCAGGGATGCCTTCAGTACTGGGTTTGAAATTTAGGTCAATAAGTACAATACTGGCTACAGCATTCATTCTTCAATTCGAAAACCTCGACCGTGCTAGTCAGTGCTGACAACACTTCGACAAAATACCTGTATCACATTGACTACATTGGGCAGCCCTGACTGACCCAAAATCGCTACTGAATTTGCTTCACCAGTCTGTATTGACAAGCAAAGTTTTCTGGGTCTGTAATACGGCTGGGTCCGTATTAGTGGAGGGAGGGAGGGACCAGAGGAGGTTTTGCACCGAGCCAAAAACCCAGGGCAGCCAAACAAGTCTTTCGACCTAGTCCATGGCTGAAACATCACCATGACGGGTGCTCTCAGCTGCTCCTTCGTGCAGGGGATCTATTGCCAGTTAAGTCTCTATATGTCGGAACTCACAGTCAATACATGCAGAGATTACACGACTGATTTATTTCGATTTCTTTGGCGTTAAAACAGAGAGTCTTGCGTTTTAGAGAACGGCTTCTACCCTTGAAGAGGGTGTCGAAGGACACCGCCATGTGCTAACCTAGGCAGATCCAGCTATTTGCCAAGAGGGCTTCAGAGCTATGCCCCGTGAAAACTCAGTTTTGGCAAGCCCATGTTCCGTTCTGTGATGCAGAAGTCGTCAAACCAAGCCCAAGACGCAATGTGCTCTCACAATCAAAGCAGCACGGTTTAATTCGCAACTTTAAATTTTTGATGTCCTCTTCGTGCCCGTCTGATCAAATAACAATTGGAGATCCTTTTGTTAGCTTAGGCTAACTCATTTCCAAAAACATTGTCAGTCTTTCCTACGTCATAATTTTTTTGAAGTTTTTTCGAGCACATCCCGCTTTTTCATCGTACTCTCATAAATGAACATAACGTACTTTGGAAATACAGAAAAATTACTGGGCAGTGACGACAAGGGGCCTGGAAGGATAGCCTTTAAGAATATGACGCGCTGTCGCGGTCATCAAATACACCTGTCGGAAATCAAACTGCAGCCTGTTCGATGAATCCAATTGCATATGTATGTGTAGGTAGTCACCGACGCAAATGGCTGATATTCGTATAGGAACGAAGCACGTAATAAAAGCACAAGTCTAAACTGACGCCTCACTTTGTCAAGCACATTGCGGCAAGATATATATACAGACAGTGTATTAGAGTGTAGGCGTTTGAGCTTCATTTGCCGATTTTACTTTTGCTTCGGCGAGGCATTCACCCGTTGACTGTTCGAATATGCGACACATAATATACCCGCTTGTCTTCCTGTTGGCCGTATTGGGAGTGTTCTCAAATCCTATTGAGGTAGGTGCATACGACCTGATCTGCCTAGCATCTTGCTACCGGTCTGATCAGCAGACCCACTCACGTACAGTGGTTTTCAGAGAAACAATGGGGAGAGAGGTAAGCGTGACCTTCCCATGATGACAGCCGGTGTGGACAGGGATGAGAGACCATGCATTCCGCGCGGAGGGGCGAGAAAGGCCAGGGACCTGCCTATGATGAGACCAGCGCATGAAGTTGATGACGAGGAATGCGAAGATGAAGAAACAGAGACTGGAGGAAAACCTGATTTTTGGCCACCCGGACTGCGCGAAAAGTGCAAGAATCGCAATTTGGATCGTTATCAGATTGTGTATCGCTCGTTGGACTCGGTTCGTCCAAGACAGCGAAATCAACGCGACCTGCCCATGATGACCAACAGCGTGAATCGGGAATCGGCTGAAGCGGATGAACAAGAAGTCGATTTGAATCTGGCTTGTCCATTCTATGAGTTCTTGGAAAAACAACACCAAGCCAAGCTAACGCGTGGTGGTCCATAAATGGGTGTGACTGAAATGTCAAGTGTCCTTGTTCTACTGATGATCATAAGAACAAGTGTTCAATGACCGTTTTGTAATTAGCTAGGGATTTCATGTACTCGGGTATAATAGTTCTGATAACTTAAAAAGCCGCAACGGGAACCGGGGTATATGAGAAGGAGACTGCTTGATCTGTCACCAGAAGATTATTCAAGGACCAGGGGTTACAAACATTACCGATCAACAGCCAGTAATAACATGTTGTGTGCTGCTGACGTTCAGCTGCCGGAATATGTGGAAAACAAGAGAAGAGAAGGATTGGATCAGTGCCAGCCACACATAAAACACCAGCATGATATACCTTTTCGCATTAAAGCGCGCGTATCCGGAGGCTTTAAGGATTTTCGGGGGGAGCACTAGTAGGTGTCATCTGACTGTGTAAGCCACGGCCAACTCATGTCATGTCATGCCATGCTTTAGCCATAGCCAAGCGCCATAAGACGCACTCGAGGGGTAAGGAACACATATTTGACAATCGTTTTTCACCGAGGCGGGAGTCGAACCCTCCCCTGTGAGTGAGCATCCAGCGTGAGAGGCAGACGCCTTTACCCGCTAGGCCACGACCCCGCTAGCTGGGAATGAACAATTGTTACGGGAGGGGATGACACATGACAATGAAATTTGAAATGATAGTCGACCACTCGCCAGTGTGCACTAATCGTAAGAGTGTGCCAGCCCAAGCCAGCAGGAGTCGTTTAATGACGATTAGAGTGCTCAACCAATGAAGTGCTCTCCAACAATGCAACAGGTCGTCTGGCAATCGAGGCAGCTGGGAGCACTGCCCGACCCGTCAGGGGGATGTTTCAGTCACGGATCACAAGACTTGACTGGCTGCCCTTGGTTTTGGGAATGGTTCGAAAGCTCCGAATGGCAAAGGTCCATCGAAATTACATTGCAGGCTTTCGATTTTATTGAGGTCTGGGAAACTTCGAATTTTCTTAGATTTTCTTGGATGATAATTTGACCGATTTTGTCTACGCTTTTTTGCGTCACTTGAGCCATAGGTTTCTCTGTAAGCATAAACAAAAAGAAGAAGATATAAACTTACGACTAGACGATATTACATTACGTATTATACTGTAAGGCGCTATCTGTCGCAGGGGGGGGGGGGTGGCGGACGAGAAAAAGAAAAAAAAAATATTTGGTCGGAAAAGGGCCTTCAACCATTTCTGCAATGTGAGGCAGTGGGGGGGGGGGGGGATTTTGCGGAGGTGAGAGAGGGGTTGTTTTTGCGGGTGTGTGGTGTCCCCTGCATGTGTTTTCTTTCCGGCGAAACCTTGCATTTGGAAGTTTTCTTCTCAACGCACACACATTTGGGTCACAGCGATTTGCGTGTAGTTGCAACATCCAAATCTAAGCAGTGTAAAGTACGCCTTTTTCTCTCTGGCATGCTCGCAGCCATTGCTTATCAATCGTGGAGCAGTGGGTCTTGTGTGCGGTTGCAATCACCGTTCGAAGGATGACCAATTCGAAAGCGAGCGATTGGGCGTTGACAACTGACCAAGTGGTCAATGGGCGCTGGCGTGTGTTGGACAAGCTGGGTGAAGGTGGGTTCGGTGCCGTCTACAGGGTCGAGGACGTGAAGTCGAGGGACGAATGCGCCATGAAAGTCGAATCGAAAAAGGAACCCGAGTCCATGGTCCAGATCGAGGTAAGCAGAGGCTTTTTCGAAACTCGGCCTAGGGTCACTTGTATGAGGAACTGTAGGTGATCATTCTGAGAATGCTGACGGCAAGAAAACTGCTGGGGCACGCTTGCGAGTACTTCGACAGCGGCGAGTCGTCCGTGTTCCGCTACGTGGTCATGCAGCTGCTGGGACGAAGTCTGTCCGAACTGCGCCGGTCGGCTGCCACTGAACGATTCAGCGCGAGTACCACTATACGGTTGGGGATCCAGGCGCTGGAGGCCATCGAAACACTCCATCGAATCGGGTTCCTCCACCGTGACATCAAGCCGGGAAACTTCGCCATGGGACGAAACGACTGCGAAAAACGGACTGTCTATATGCTCGATTACGGCTTGTGTCGGTAAGTTGAGAAAGTCGAGATCTGTGTCTTCTTTAGAGCACGCCACCTTTCAGGCAATACATCTCCCGGGATGGACAACTGCGACCAGAGCGGAAAATGGCCGCTTTTCGAGGCACTGTACGGTACGCGTCGATCAACGCGCACCTGCGCAAGGAGCTTGGACGACACGACGACCTGTGGTGAGTGATCAGCAGAAGCCGAGCTCGATGTAGTCGTCAAATATGTCAATTTTAGGAGTCTGTTCTACATGATGCTCGAACTGCGTACGGCCGATCTGCCGTGGAGAAAAATGACGGATAAAGACGCTGTAAGCAACTGCGGGATCTCGTAGGCATCACGCAACATCTGAACCATTTCTGTTTCAGGTCATGAAGAAGAAGCAAGAGTCGCCGGCGGATGAGCTGCTGAAATGCATGCCCGAGCCCGAGTTGTTCCAAATCCACGAGGCTCTCCAGAAGCTGAAGTACGCGGACCCGCCAAACTACGTATGGTTCCATATGCAGTTGAAGTCGATCGCACTGCGAAATAACTACTTGGACAAGCACCCGTTCGATTGGGAACCCGGAGGTGAGTCGTACCAGACGTGCTGCGCACCCATGGCCAAGAAAACGAAGAAGAAAAAGAAGGGTAAGCTGCCTAAGGAAAAAGCCCCTGTCGAGGACGATAAATCTGATCCGCCTTGTCCGCCTGGTCCGTCCAGTCCGCCTGGTCCGTCCAGTCCGCCTGGTCCATCCAGTCCGCCTGGTCCGTCCAATCCACCTGGTCTGTCCAGTCCTCCAGCACCAGACGGAATGTGATCCTGTCTGTGATTCATGATGTGCGATTTGATTTCGTGATGATGCTCGATGCCAGTGTGATCTTGTGACGTGTCTAGTTCCTCATGTTGATCCCGTCTGATCGATGGCTGCGGATAACAGACAGTATGTGCTCATGTACCGAATATCCCAAAGGAAAAAATAAGAGAGTTGGGAGTTAGAACCCGCAAGTAATGAGGGTACATTACACACAGTAAATGATGGAAGCCCCGCAATACATGAAAGGATTTGTAAACAGCATTGTGGGCGGTTGGGAGATCGATACCTCCCCTGGCCGGGAGACGTCAACCTCTTCGGTTGATGTTTTTAGAGCAGGTATAGTCGCGAGACTTGCCTTCCTGCAGTCGGAATTTTTTGTCCAAGAGACTTAGATATCTCATCCCCCCTTCGCCTGGGTGCGCGGGCACAGATTCGAACAAAATAGCAAGCAAAATTGCAGTACCTTCACAAGCCCAGAAAGACATTTTAGGAATACTGCGATGATGTTATTTGGAAGCAAGTGAAATTTGTCTAGGGAATGTTCGATGACACCCAGAAACTAATTTCACCACATACGAATTAGTGCTTACCGATGGTACGCTGATGCGGCATACCACGACGACTTAGTCTAACATAATGGTGAGCCATCGCGAACGAAAGAGGAGATCTTTTACTGGCCGCTTGAGAAACCAACTCTGGCTTACATGGCCAAAACACGGTCCTTTTATAATAATCCTTATACTGGCCTACAGCATTTGCATGTCATCTAGTATCAAGAAAAACCTGCGCATCGAGATAAAACTGAGCATCAAGAAAAACCTGGCGCGATGTCCAATACGATCGATGTGACAGCGGAGGGTTATTATCGACATCGTGCATCGTAGTCAATCGATTGACTGGTTCTCGAACAATTGTCCACGCCAAGAATGACGTCAGCGAAGTCGATTTCAAAGATTTCCGCCATGCTAATTTCAATTTCGATCAATACGACTGGATTAATTTTGATCATCGGAAAAGCGAAGAGACCAAGCAAATGATCGAGTATGTTCTATCGAGAAGAAATGGACTAACGATAAGGCGAATTGTGTCAGTGGAAGTGGAGAAGAACCAGGTGTGTAGTGAGTGCCTGATCACATCTGGTGTGGATTTTTTATTCATCAGCAAGGATTTCGCCCGCTCTCGCCAATGTACAACTATTCAACAAGCCGTCGCGCACTTGTCCACTCTCCTTGACATCAACAAGACATCGATCGTGTGTTCGTGGGGGGATTAAGGTGCGTGTCTATTTGGACGTGGTTACGATCGCCCATCACATCTCCCGTTACGGTAGTCACCTCTCTCGCCATGGGTAACTCTTTTTTTGGAGTATCGAAGAAGTGGTATCCCTTCGGACAGTCCGTTCACAGAATCCCTGCTGAAAGAAGCAATTTCGCAAGCTGGGGGTTTGGACTAGTCATGTGGCAAGGTCTGCTCGCGTCAGCGAAAACCTCACTCACTTCACAAGTTGTGACGGTAAGAACTCAACGTGCTTTCCTGCTTCCTTTGATTATGTACGGATCTTCGCATGATGTGCGCTTCCTCGTATCTTTCACTGATTTCACTGGCTCACTCCAGCTCTTATCGCCAGCAGGGTGTGATTGAATTCATGATCGAGATCCTGCGAATCAGTTTTCAGTTGGACTTCCTGTCTTCGATGAAATCTGATGCATTGCTGAATCCAACCTGGCGTTGCGAGGTAAGTCAGGTGATCAACGCAGGTTGTCTGCCAAATGTATTTTTGAACCTTGACGTACCGAGGGATGGCCATTGAGGCGATGATGAAGCCCTCGAGTGGTGGACGAGCCGAGTGAAGAATTGTCGCCCTTGCTAACGGTCAGTTGTATGGCATCTGGTTCGAGCTTTCTACAATCTATCCTTTAGCGGCCATTCGTGCATTCCTGACCCTCCGCAACAACATGTCCAAAACTAAACGATGGGATGTCATGGGGTGTGGCAAAATCGCTTCAGATTTTGCGAATGCAATGATATTACTGCCAGCAGGGGACCATAAATTTGAAAAATTTCAACTCCGACTGAGCCGAGCAAACCGAGCTAGACGCACCAGACGCAAGTCCATGAGAAAAAAACATCGGCTGGCCGCTCCAGACGCTTTGCACGCAAGACCCATTGGACGCCAGACGCAAGAGACGCAGGACGCACTGGATGCAGTCAATGTGAATACTACTTCGGATGGTCGGATGGGTCGGCTCGGTTGCTCGGCTCGGTCGGATGGTGCGTCTCCAATGTGAATTCGCCTTATGCAACAAGCCGTCGCGCACTTGTCCACTCTCCTCGACGTCAACAAAACATCGATCGTGTGTCCGTGGGGGATGAAGGTGCGTGCCTACTTGGACGTGGTTACGATCACCCAATCACATCTCCCGCTTATCACTTGATCGAGCATTGGATACAACTATTTCCAAAACACGGTCCCTTATATCATAATCCTAATACTGGTCTACTGCATTTGCATGTCACCTAATATCAAGGAAATCTGCCCAAAAGAGATGAGGAACCAACAGGAAAATAAAACATCATGCAAATAGTCAACTGATAGCAAGTGTCTGCACTTCTTGATATCTCTTGTCATAAACTGCTGCTGGGCGAACCAGTAACGGCGCGTAGCTCAAATTCCAAACGAGCTCTGTGCCCTGAATTAACTATACCACACACGCTGAGGTTCTGACCATGAGACGAAAGCGACCTCGCTCATCTTGGTTGTTCAGTTCCGATCATCGGGCTGATAACGTTATGGAGGACGTACGTGTTCCCATAGACCTACTCCTCTGGTTCGAGTTGGCGCCACGACTGACGTTGATTCTCACCCACTGTCCGAAGTGGAGGTCGGTGGTAGTGCTTGTGGGGATGATGCAGTTGCTGAATCTGATGACATCAGGGATCCAGACTCCTCAGTTTTTACAGTTGCTGTTGATGATGAGGTCGAAGGAGTTCCTGGCGTCGTCGCGAGGCGAGGTTCGGACAGGAAGGGGCCACACATGAAGTACGAGTGGAAATTCCGGCGACCGGTGAACCCAGTCCATGCGCAGCATTAAGGCATTGTTAGTGTTGTGACCATTGCCGCTTGGAGGCGCCTGGAGTTCTTGGGGGTGTGGCTATGGCAGTTACTCGGCTGGGAGGAGCCAGGGCAGTACAGTATAAGAGCAGGCTGCTGGGTGAGATTAGTGCTCTCCCTCCGGGGGAAGCCACCTTTCAGACGGTGCTGGCCACCAGCGAGCCCATGCCACCCAAGACAACTGTGCGAAAATGTCGTGTATCGCCCAGTACAGGCATTTGCATGGCTTACTTCAAAAAGTGGTTCTATGACGCCAACGAAGGGAGGTGCAAGCAGTTCGTGTACGGAGGCTGCATGGGCAACGACAACCGATTCGACTCAGAGGCCGAGTGCATGCAGCGATGCTTTAGTGTGCCTGGTAAGCATGGTGCTGCAGAACAGGGGTGCTGATGAAACCTGCTCATCCCTCACTAGTGACCGACGGGGACTCGTCTTCCTCCAATCAGTGTGAAAACCATAATTCTTTGGAACTAGCACAGCTCACTCCATGACGTAACACCGGGCACTGGCGATAACAGTGGCAAAGGGCCGCTCAACCACCAAACAGACTTTCCCGGGGGACCCGATCGAGACAGTGGCTGATTCTAAATCACCAATGACTTCCAGGCACCACCACCCCTTCGTTTAGTGGCCAGCTCCCCCACTGGAGCGTCGTCATGTTCGGGCAGGGTAGGTTCTTGAAGGTTACCATGTGATAAATGCCAGTCGAGCAGATTAGTGTGAGCACAGCACAGCATTGCTGTCGTCTGTGGACCTTGCTCATGCAGGTCTCGTTGCAAGGCTGTAGTGTTGTGGTCAGGGCTTACTTCGCACGCGCCTTCGATCACGGCCGACCAATCAGCGACGACCGCGTTGCCACTCACTTTACATTCTCCCACTCAAAGTACTGTAGACAATGCTGAGAAGTCATTCGAGCCGAGTCTGGTCGTCGAGTGCAGTCGGTTGTCGTTGAACCAATTCGAGACTGTTGGGAGTCGGCTTGGCCATGTCGCATGCATCGCACACAAACACGAGCGAAAAGTCGGACGCGACGGTGAGTACCTGATAAAGCCTGGACAAATTTCTGTGCTATTTATACGCTTCCAGCTCGACATCGACAAGATCTTCTACCGAGACCTGCAGCGACAATTCGTGGTCGATCTGCTGAAGAAAGAGGGCGACTTCCTGCTGCGTCGCGGATCGGACGGGGGAACTGTGCTCAGCGTGAACCACAATCACGAAATCATGCACTTCAAGTTCGGCGAGCGACAGCGAGTAAGTGACTTGCACTGACGCTGAGGGTCAGAAAGATCAAAGCCTCCAGAAGGCAGCAGTCCCGATTTGTATGTTGGCGTTTCAGGAGTACAAGTTCGATGGCCCCGTGTTCAACTCCCTGCAAGGACTGCTGGCCCACTACTACCACACCCAGGATCCCGTGACGAAAGGGGGCCATTGCAAGTTGCTGACTCCGGTCATGGTCGAGTTCGAGTTGATCGATCCGAAGCGCGTTAAACTGGAGAAGCAGCTGGGCGCGGTGAGTTCTCGTGTTGGACAAGAGCAACCCCGAATAAGCTAATGCGCTCATCATTGCAGGGAAACTTTGGCCAAGTGTGGCGTGCGAAGCTGCTGCCGGCTGGTCGCAAGGGAAAAGAAGAGACGGTGGCCGTGAAGATCCTGACGGGGGACAGCTCGGAGAAAGATCGCAAGGAGTGCCTGGCCGAGGCGAAGATCATGAGCCTGCTCGACCACGAGAACGTCGTCACCATCCGCGGAGTGTCGTTCGGTGCCGGACCGACGGGAGCGCCGCAGCTGCAGCTGATCCTCGAGTACTGCAATGGTAAGCGGACTGGCCGTGTGCTTGCTCAGATACCACTTTTGCCCCTTTTTCAGCCGGATCCTTGGACAAGCTGCTGGAACAGGACAAGCTGACGGAAGAGGGGAAAGCGCGCGGTTTGCTGGACGCGTCCAAGGGCATGCAATACCTCCACGAGCGCGACATCATACACAGGTAAGCCCAGGCTATGGTTCGCCATCATTTGCAACGGCGGTACTTTCAGGGACATCGCTTCTCGAAACTGCCTTGCGCACAAGGTGGGCAACCGGACAGTCGTCAAGATCGCCGACTTTGGCCTGTCGAGGATGGCCCCGGACCACTACGAACTCGCCACCAAGCGGAAGCTGCCCGTCTTTTCCATGCCGCCGGAGTCGTTGCAGACGCGCGAGTGGACGAAATCGAGCGACGTTTGGAGCTTCGGCATCCTGATCCTCGAGGTGAGTGCTTCTGTTGGACGTGCTGGCCAAAAATGCACACCTTGTCTTTCAGATGTACAACAAGGGCCGTAATCCGTACGAGCAGTACTTCAACAGCAAGAAGATGGACGTGCGCGCCATGATGAAGTATCTGCACGAGGGAAAGAGGGTCGACCCGCCGCGTGGAATGCCGCCCGAGCTGGCCGAGATCGCCAACGCGTGCATGTCGAAGAACGCCAATCGACCGGCCATGGAACAAGTCGTCGACATGCTCAAGAAGTACGTCTCCAAGCACCACGGCCGTTAGTGATCGAGTGACGGGCCTTGTCGTGTGCTGATCGTGTGCTGTGCCTAAGCGTGGTCGGACGTTGGGTGTGCTGAAGAAGACAAAATGACCTGAGCCCCTTGCATCCTGCTGAGATCAGAAAAAAACATCACAGCAGCTCGCCTTTGAGGCCCATGCACTCCTTGTCGCCTCGGTGGCTGCGAGCACACAAGGCCTGAAGCCCCGTGGCCCAAAGCAGACGTTGCGCAATTTGTCTCTGGTTGTGGCCATTGCCGTCTGGGGGCGCCTGGAATTCTTGGGGTGTGGCGTGAGTAGGGCTCGGTAAGGAGGAGCCAGGGCGGTGTAAGAGCAGGCCGCCGAGAGAGATCGGGGCTCTCTCATGCTTTTTGTTTCACTCGATTCGTTTCCATCGGTTTGTTCTGAATTTGTGGGGGCCACCTCTTGTGTTGTCCACCCCACTGGCAGAACGGTGGGGCAGGCCAGGCGGCAGGCAGGGGCTTCGATCAGCATACTCTCAAAGGGCCTCTGCGGTCGTCGTTTCCTTTGGTTCATACTGGAAGAGTCTAGGAGTTGACTCTAGGGCAGGTACTTGGTTTGTCTGCGGACTGTGGGTAAGACTTAGGACTGTTGCGACATCGTCGTGCATTGTTGTGTTTAAAGGATCCTCTGGTGTTGACAGAAGTCTTTACTGGTGTCATAATCTGGAATCGTATAAGCAATGTTTTTCGCATTTTTCAATATCTCTCTGGAATGATGTGCCGTTGAATGTGCCGTTGAATGACCCACCGGCCTCGTGGCCTGGTGGGTTAGGCGTCAGCCTCTTTCGCCAGGTGCGTAGCTACGGGCGAGTGTTCGACTCGCGGGCCGGTAAATCATTTCGTGTAAAATGTGTCCCTTCACCCTCGAGTGCGCATAAGCGTTTGGTGATGTGGAAAAACATGAACATGAACATGATGAACATGTTGAATGTAGCCTCGGGCACTTTTAGCTGGTTTCGAGAGCACATTTGACAGACTCCGTAATTCTATCTTCTCTTTTTCTTTTTGACCTGTTATAGCCCTGCATGTTTTTGGTCTTTAAGTGCACTGTCAGTGTTTGGCCAAGAACAAACCATGATGATGATGATGATACTGCGCCATCGACAGTGGAACTGTTCGCTAGCGCAGGCATCTTAGGATTCGACCAGCAGCCAGGCTAGTGTATCATTGCACAGAGCAGTTGCAGGCACCCTTGGGAGGCGCGGCAAACACGCTTGACGGTTGAGGACTGGTAAGCAAAAGGGATGAATGAACTTCCCATGAATGGATGGAGTGCCGTCCCATGTTTGTTCGTACTGCTTCATGTATTGTAGATACCCAACATAGTACCGAGTACATAGTTGAAACGCTCAGTAAGACCATTGCAAGCTGGATGATACGCCAGTGTGTTTTTCTTTGGATGTCACACAGTCTGCACACTTCCTTCTTCATTTCGATAAAACTTAGCTCCTCGGTCTGATAGAAGCTTTTTACAACTGCCGAACCGGCAGATGAGTTCCCAGACGAAAGCATGCGCTACTCATGTCATGTCATGTCATACTTTATCCATAGCCTAGTCATACAGCGCACTCGAGGGCTAAGGAACACAATAAACGACAATCATTTTGAACCGAGGCGGGAGTCTAACCCTCACCCCGGTAAGTGCGCACCCAGCGTGAGAGGCAGACGCCTTAACCCGCTAGGCCACGACCCCCGTACTGCTGTATACTGTACTGTATCTGTAGTACAGCACAGTCCATGCCCGCCATTCCAGGTTCCTGCAATCTGCTAACGCCTGTCGCTATTGGCCGAACGGACGCGGCATCTTTCACAACAAGAATAAGAACTTCCTGGTCTGGGTCAACGAAGAAGATCTGCGCATCATCAGCATGCACGAGGGCGGCGATGACGGAAAGGTGCTCGACTGTCTGATTCGTGTAAGCCATTTTCGTACGTTTCCTTGCCTCCTTAACTAACAATAAGCTTCGCGGCCTTGTCAGGGCGTAAAAATCATCGGAAAACAGGCTCCGTTCTCGCGCGGCGATCGTCTGGGATGGCTGACGCTCTGCCAGACCAATTTGGGAACGACCGTTCGCGGCTTGGTCCACATCAAAATTCCCAAAGTCTCCGCCTGGGCGGACTTCAAAAAGATCTGCGCCGACATGAAATTGCAAATCCGAGGTGAGTGCGCCTAGATTGGCTCTTGCCCTGATCTTAACTGAATAATCCTCGTTGCAGGCATCTACGGCGAGCACAGCGAAACCGAAGGCGGCGTGTACGACGTGTCGAACAAGGCTCGTTTGGGGATGACCGAGTTCCAGGCCGTCAAGATGATGTACGACGGGGGAAGAAGATGATCGAAATGGAGAAGAGCGGTTGAGGGCGACCAAGCCAGTGATGATCCAGTAATTAGTGATCGTGTTTTTCTGCTGCGAATGTTTCTACCGAACTCTCAAAATACTTGCACTAAAAACACTCGTAGAAATAGGGCACGCGTTTTGCAGCAGACGCTGGATGGCAATGTTCGCGAGAACATGGTCTGCAGAGGATTCTCTGGGTCGCGTTGCACACAATTGAAAGAGAAGTCATCTTGTTCAGGACAAGGTTAAAGGAAGCCCCGGCTAGGGAAGTAACGTTGATTGACGCCTCATGCGCTCACTTTCTTCTCCAGGCTCACTCTCTGCTCACCAAAAATTTCTGCTCACTTGTTGAACTGGCCTGACCAGCAGTTGGCCCGCCAGTACCTGCCTATCACAGTACCGTCAGGACAAACATACATGTATGTGTAGCTATCGCACCGAGTTGGATTGCCCTTGACTTATACACAGCGCCATCCTGGTTGTGCTAGCTAATAACTGGCGGCTGGAAGACATGATGGCTCCCAATAATGGTCTGGTTGAGGGTATTAGAGGGATATGTGCACATATGAGAATTTTTCCAAGGTTTTTTCAGCTCAGAGTTTGCTGTGAGCGCATTTCATTTGCATGCTACTGGGATATGCACATACATACACACTGTGCGATAATGAGAGCAAATAAACGCAAGAAGGCTAAACAGAAATCAATTATCAAGGAGGGAAGGAGAGAAGAGTAACAACATCATTCTAAAATGGCCCAGGGTTCCGCGCTTTATGAGTTTGCAACGCGAGAGAACAGGCACTGATAGAATTTTAAAAAGATGGCGGATTGCGAGTCGGTAATATCTTGAACAAACCTCAAAATCAATCAGCCACTCTCCATTGAGGTGGCTCCACTGCCCAAGCGTTTTTCTGGATACCAGATGCGTCTGTCGAATACCATAGCTAGCTGCTTTCTCAAGTCGTGCTGGTGATATATGGTCGAGACATGAACGTTGACGCACCTACACACTTTGGCACTGTATAAGACATTGACACAAACTTTGCAGACTCTGGGTTATACGCTGGGTGATTGCGAAGAAGTATTGCTCGATTGGAGAAACTATCTCTGTGATGTCTGTAAGATGGCGATGAACGATCCAGCACCCATGTATAGCTCCTACGAAAAAATCCTGATCGACGAAAGTGTGATGTGAATCAAACGAAAATACCATAACGACCAGAAGGCACCAGGAAAATTTTAGAAATCCTACAGTACAGCGCGAACACTCAACGCAGTCATGTCTTTACAATAAGGCAGAAAAGTATCCCTTCAGCCCTGGCTCTCGGAGCTTACGAGTGGTCGAATGGATCAAGGCGAACGATCTCGAATACAGTAAAGTGTCATGACGAGAAAACTTGCAAGTTCAAATCCTATTTCTCATCCACAGTTTTTATATGCAGGGATGATCTTCTTTCCTTGTGCATAGGTACAACTACCCCGCAGTATATTTTGCCGTGGCACCAGTTCACTCACGGGCGTAGCGGCCCTCATTGTCATCTTTCTCGCGGTCACGAGATTGACCGATACGCATTAGCAAACTTGGCATCTCGCAAAGAAGACAGCTCTGCAAGCCTATAATGTACTCCCGCTGGCCAAGATGACATCGCGCAGTTGGAAACGAATACACAAAACACTTGACCATGCAGCAATACAGGACCTGTAGTGACGGCCCGCTATCACTGATCGTGAGCTCTAGAGTACACTGACCTCAACAATCCTCAACCATCCTCAACCAACAATCTTTTAATACCAATCTAAAATCTGGAATCTCAACAGCCACGAAAGTTTCTAATTTTCTGGTCTAAGGAGTTCTAATTTAAAAAAACCGTAACGACCCCAACAAATCGATTCGTATCTCCCTACAGAATCACCTCATTTTCCCTTTTAATCACTACTGGTCTTCTTTTTCAACCATTTCTAGTTTCACAGCCTTCTCCTTCCTTCCTCGACGGCCCTTCTGCTTCGGCACCGTCTCCCCGCCTTCCTCGACCTCGACCACTTGTTTCTCACGTCCCTTCTTTTGCCCTCGGGTCTTCATCAGCGTAAGGCAACGAATCTTGCAAGTCGAGATCGTACGTGCTTCCATCAGCGTGCGCACTTTCGACCACTTTCCAATGCCTTATTGCTCCACGCCTTCCATCAAAGACTCGTCTTCTTTATCAGTCCACTCGCCAATTTTGACGTCAGCACGCAAGCTGACGTCCAGCGTTCACGACACTGAGTTTCGGTTCGACCGGGCACTTCTCGAGCGATCTTGGCCACCCTTTCGCACTGAACTTTCACCGCCAGTTTGAGCATCTGCATGCAATGACCCCGAAAAAAGCGACCAAACATACCTCGTCCTCGCTTTATTGGCAACTACCGCTCTTAAACGACGGGTCCAATTTTCAGAGCCAGCAAGCTCTGCACTGGTCGTGCGCCCTTCCATGTAGCCCGGTGACCACTTCACAAGCCACGTAATCCCCCATGCGACAAGCTCGAACAGCATCGCGCAGCTTCTCGTCTTCGGCGGCTTTCCATTTCCTGCAAGCAAAACAAGGGGCCCCTGGTCTGGCCGTGGGTGCCCCGCACTTTGCACTTCTTGACCATACCTAGATTCAAAGTTGTTTGGTACTTCTCGAAACACTGGAACGCAGTGCACCGAGTCTGAAATCCAAGTTTATGGAAGCGGTGTCGTTAAACACTCACCCCCCCCCCCCCCCAAACACCTCTCGACCACTCGCGCCGACACTTACCGCAGTTCATCCGCGATCGAGCTCCAATCTCGCAACTCGTGTTTCTCGGCGATCTCGGCCAGGCGCTTGAGTTCTTCTTCTCCCCAATTTTTATACTGATTCAAAGACGAAACATGTTGAAGAAAGCCAAGCGACATTCCATTTCCGATCGAGTGGCTTTCATCTGAAATGCCGAGTCTGGAAAAAGCAGAGTTCCATTAGACTCTCCTTACGCCCAAGACGGATATTTTATTCCAAGTCCAACTGATCCAACGTCGTCGACGAATATTTCGAAATGTCCACCTTGTTTCCTTGTTTCTAGAACGAAGACTTAGACTAGATTCACAACAGAACGGACGGCCAGGGCAAGACTCACGCAGTCTGGGCAATTTGAGTCTTGATTTTCTCGATTTTGTCCGTCAGAAATTCAAGATCACCCTCTCCAGCGGCCTTGAAGTTGGCCATAAATCCATTAAGCCTAAATCGTAGAAAGCCGAGATTTGTGGCTGTCAACCGAAACAATCCTTACTTTTCTTGCAACGGCGCCAATTTATGTTCGACCGCGGGTGTTTGAATCGCTTGAAAAAGTGCCGCCTTTTCGTTTTTGCCCCATAACTTGGTCGACTCTACTAACGGATCCAATTCGCTTTGAGTTTTCTTAAGCAACGCTTCGCAGCTCAGTTTTGGGGTCTGAAAACTCAAAACATTTACACGAGGCATCTGACAAAATTTTGTGCTTTCACCATTTACCATTCCGGCCGAGTCTCGAAAATGAGGCGGCATATATCGTAGAATGGGCACATGAAGTAATTTCTTCAATTCTTCTTCGCCTTGAGCCTTCCAATTCTGCTCCAAAACTGCCTAACAAAAAACGATTCCCAAACAAATCCCTGAAGCTTAAATTCCCGGTCTCTGGCCTTCTTCCCAAATGAGTTCTCATCTCACCTGTTTTTTCAAACCTTCCTCTAATTTTGATGACACCTTTTTGATCAACTCTCGGAGCTTTTCTTGAAAGGCTCAGCGCCAACAAAGTTTCCTTCGATCTCGGCAATTGGCCAGAGTCAAACGATTTCCATAATTTCCTTTTCCCTATTTCAGAATTCAAAACGCCCGGCTGACATTCGAAATCTTACGAGATCAAAACTGTGCAGCGATGCCATATTTCAACTTTCCTTCAATGCTTTTCGTAGAATCGACGAAAATATCCACCTATTTTCCAATTTTCTTCGCTCACAACTGCTATGTGATGTGGTGCAATACAATCTGTGTCTTCCAAGGCACAGGTCACGTGACTAGCAGTTGCAATGTTCTGATTGGTCTGTTTTTTAACCGTCACGCCATTGGTTGCAGTGTTTGCCGCTGCCATGACCCCACCTTCCTATTTTAGGGACCAGCGTAACGTCGACACGCGTCACGTGACCATCACTTGTCATATTATCACGTGACAGATATTCTACAGCTGCGCGACTTTACAGTGCTCGTTTGTGCTCTCGGTGCAGTACTGTCCCTGCTGGTGCCCTTTATCAGTCACGGCTGTAACGTTATTGTTGTGTCCTAATTAGTCAGTCTCACGATGGCGAGTAAAAAGCAGAACACTGTCGAGCCAACAAAGAAAAACCTCGAAGCTCCATTATCAGCTTCGATTGAAGCGTCTATTTTAGCCACGCCGCCATTGCGTGCCTACAATCCGAAACGACGAGGCGCCTTCAACTTTTTGCGTCATACCGATCAGGTGGCGCCGATTCCGAGGAAACCTGATGCTACGAGCTTGATTCCAGGCAAGAATGTCGTAGTCCCTGAAGGTGTGACTTCGACGGAAAAAGTGGCGAAACAACTCAAAGACGATCCGTTCAGTGATTTCGATTTGTGGCGTGCCGAATACAATGGTCAGTTGGCGTTGGCCGATATGAAAGCCATGCGCGATATAATTTGGGCCAAGGAAAAATCGAGCAAATTCGATGAATCCTCCATTTCCTCCGATACTCCCAGGGATCAAGTAGCCAGGAAAAAGTCGAGCGCGAGTGCTTCCAAGTAGCAAGTAGATTTGTTTGGGGAGATGTGGTAGGTAGGTGATAGTTATCGGTAATCAATTTTCGCTTGTAATCATAGGGCACTTGTCTTTAGTTGAGATTGAGGCTTGATATCCCAGCTTTAGTTGATAGAAACTGTTTACAAAAATCTAAGACTGTCTTGAAATATGCATAGCTTATCGTTCGAAAATATTGTAGCGCACAGATATTATTGAGTGAATAGTAATGACTCAGACATTCAACCCAGAATTCTGGAAGCGCTTCGGCCCCCCGTGACTAATTGTTTTTTTCATTATCAAAAGTCATCATCGCCATCGCCTCCGGCATTTGCCCGCATACCGGCCACCCCCCCTCCCCCCCCCCCCCCCCCATACGAAAGGACGTCTGGAAGCCCCCCATCTCCCGATAATGCTAGAAATGTTCCAGCGGTAAAATTTTTGAAATTTTCGAAAAATTAGAAGGGCAAAATAATCAAGCAAAGCCAGTGACGATCGCATTAATACCCTATTCTCAAAGGCAAGTTCAAAGACTGGCAGCACCTGATGGCACTGCTAAGATCACTGTGCAAGCAGGAACTTAGAAACGGACATCATTTCTTTGGACGTCCTTTAAGAATGGCCCATTTCGCGTGATGGTGAGCTCAAAAGTGACAGCGTCAACAATGTGTTCGCGGTCGCGGAAGGGCTCGAAAAGCTCATCACCACCGAGAAGAGGACGTGGAAGGACTGGGCACGCCACGAGATCGTCTACATCCGACTCCGTCGAGGTGATGAACTGTTGGAGAAGTGCATTTGTAACATATGTAGCACCTGTCTTTGCTTGCGGATGGCCAACTGCGCACTCGATGCGAACACATAGTGAAAGGCTCCTCAGGGCAACAAGAAAGCTCGCTGTACTGGCTTCCCCGCGTCGTTGATGCTTGAGTTTCGTTTGGTCATGCACTTTTACGAGCAAGAGAGTAATCGCATCAGTTTCTATGCAAACTCCTTCCAGGCTTATCCTTTGTAGAAGTACAAGAAGCTGCAGTCGAAGTTGGACGCAGAAGAAGCTTGATGAAACAGCCTGGGAGCGTCCATACAACGCGAGACCGCGCTGGAGTGCATGATCTGCTTCTGCTTCCTCTTTTTGCAGCTGAATCTGGCGCAAAAAGAGCTGTTTAAAAAGAGTATGGCCGCTTTCTCCGTCGACTCTGCCGCTGTCCCTTGTTTCAAAGATTGCCTACGCTCGAAAGAAGGCCCATGCGACTGCTTCTGCTCCGATGGTGCTAAGTTCCGATGGCCAAGAGCCAAAAGCGCAGCCAGGACTCCAGCCGTCCCTCCCCGCAGCAAAGACATTTCGTTGCCGCCTTCGTCTAACAGATGAAGAGGACGAGTGTGAGGCGCAACCCAACGATCATGATGGCATGGTTTGTGAGGTGTTGTATTTGGGCATGCGAAACGCTAGACATGAAAAAACTAATGGACGGTAGACTGCGGATCGTCGCACAAAAAGCACAACTGACGCTGAGTCACAGAAGCAGATACACAGTAGATTCCGCATTAGTGATGCGAAGGCGCAAATAAACTTGAAGTCACATTTCCAAAATTGGTGCATTTTCATAAACATGCCTGATTGTTTGGCTCTCCTAATCAGCTTGTACCGTTACAGTATGAACAATATGCTTCTTCACAGGGCGCTCGCAACTAATGAAAAAGAAGACCTTCTACGCCGCTAATATTTATACTCTGTAGCGTAGTCATCGAAAAGTTTGGACGAGGATAACAACTGAGCACAGACTGGTGGCTTTTTGTCATTCTTGATGCAAGTCCTTGACCAATGCCATGAATAGTTCAAGTGGAGGGAATCAGCACCTGATACATGCTGACTCACTCTACGACTCATTTCTCATTCAGTGGTGTTAACCGTGAACCAAGGGAACTGGTGAAGAGTCCTCTTTTCCAAACATCTCGTACACGGCCCACTCATCGTCAGTCTTGTGCACGGCGATCACCATCTGAATGAGACCCATTATTTTCAAGTCCGTCCAACTGCATCCTTGCTCAGGGCCTTTTTAAGAGGGATATTTGCGGCCCCTGCGACGCACTGTTATGGCAATATTCTTATTGCTTTCCGGTTTCGCATCATCAACATGTCCGAAAGTTAGGACGATCAAATCACAATGATGTCGAATAGGACTCAGGGTGTCCTTATGTTTAGGACATGTCAGGTGATTGTGAAACTAGATCCCTGGGCCGCACTTTGCAACGATACTACTTCCTAGCTTTTTGCTGTAACACTTTCCAGAGAGTACAGATGCTGGTATAGTTATCCTTCTGAGCACCACTGATGCATGTCAGCTTGACACCACTAGAAATTTGTCTCCAACGGAGCACAGAACAAGCCAAAAGTTTTGTCGGCAAGGCAAGGGAAGGAGATATTTCTGTATTACACAGGAAGAAGCAGGCTTCTACGATTCTCTTGCTGGCTGGCACCACGCTTCTCTTGGATCTGGATCTGGATGAATTACGGGTAGCGGGAATGTGCAACTTCGCCATTCTCGAACCAACATAGGTAACTGCATATCTGGAAGGGCTCACCATATCATCTGGGCTTACACTAAAATACGTGGCAATGTGGCAGGAATTAACTATAGAAGCCAGACAATTTCTCTATTTATCTCCTTTTCCATAATTATTGTCTCCTTTTGAACTTTGACTCGCAACGCGTTGCTTTTGGACAGTAGGATTGCTTCTGTCAGTTCTGAGTCGCTGGTGAAAACGATATCGTCGCCATCGTCGTCTGCAAAAAAACAATTGTCATAAGAGCTAACTCCGATATGCTTGATTTCTTCAGACGTTACGATACCATAAAGCTACTGTATCACTTGTGCTAAGCCATGGCCAAGGAGCAGGCAAAATTCAAGAGAGTCCGTCAAAGTACAAGAGCCGTATGATGACCCCGCGAACGACCCGTTACTTGCGGTCCCTGCTAGGGATAGGGGAGGGGATGATGTGAGCTGCGTGAGCACTTGCCTGTTTAACCAGTACAGACGTCATCAAACATTCGCAAACGAAACTGAGAGCGGGGCTGACGAGGGAATTCTAGAAAACGCCGAAAATAATCTTGAATTTGAGAAAAAAGCATATCCTAATTGTCGACAACAAAGAAACACCACAACAAGACCATTGCCAAAGTTCGAAGTGCCAATGGCCCTTTGGTCAGCTGTGACCAGCTGTCGGCAAGCAAACAATTGCCTATCTGCACAGGGGCGGTTTGTCCTGCTTATGCTTATCGCTCAACGAAGAGATTTTGTTTACTCATCGCCGGAGTTTGTTTACTTCAGATGGCCACAGCTAACTAGTGGTCGTTGGACGCCGGACTTTAAGAAATGTTCTATGGTCATTTGTCACGTTCCAAGGTCGCACTCAGAAAGGTTCCCTCGAAAATAAGTGAAGTTATTTGATGACTAGAAGCAGTCGGCACTTGCATGTGCGCCCCCCCCCCCCCCAAAGTATCTAGTGAGAGTTCAACTTATTAGGTTCAGTGACATACCTTTCCATGACAGCTTCAGACTTTCACCATCTTCCGGGACAAAAAACAGAGAGTTTTTGTGAGCAGACGCTGATATACATATTCCAATAAGAACACCATCGTCATCAAGCGCGGTCGGTATCGGTAACGCAAAACGTCTGATTGTCGCGGTTTGGACCAAAGTCAATTTAACAGCGACAAGCTTTGCCTGAAAAAGAACCCTGCCTGAAAAAGAAGAAGAAGAAGAAGAAGAGCTCTTCCTCTCGATACAATCGTGCATTATTTTTTTAAATGTACAGTAGACGCCTGACAGACTTTTGGGAACTCTTTCAGAATAAATTAGCGTGGTGCTCGTTTTCTTTAATGTGTCGTCTTTAATGGTACTTCTTGAGTCGTTAGATGTTCCGGTTGCAATTAATGTGCTTCTTTTGCGGGCTAAATTTTTTCTTCATCAGCGCAAACGTCAGCAGGAGAAGCCATGCTTCATACAAATTTTTTTACAAATGCATGCCCTGACACTGACCGCAGTTTAAATCAATGTGACAGTCCAGTGCTCTCGCGGTCGGAATATTTATATTCTGGTCCTGTCTCTACTGTATGGGCGTTTCCATTTCTTTCAGCAGCTTTTTTTTTTTAATGTCGCAGATACGAAGGGGCTGCGGAAGCAGGGCATTCCACTGTAGATGTTGTAAACAGGGAACACGAGAGACGATTCTAACCAGAACTTGCGACCCAAGCACTCGCACAGCCTTTCGATTATTGGATTTGATCTGCACTAGCATTAGACCTCGCAACACCGGTTCTGTTTTTTTCTTGTGTCGGGCAAGCAGGAAATACATGGATTTGGAAGCATGAATACAACAATGAACGTAGTTAGCACATCGATCAACAGCAAGTGAACCGAGACACTGAATCAGAATAAATCATTTTGACACGACACCTTGAAGACTGCCTGCTGCCTCGTTTCGCCGACTGCGATCATTGGCCACCACGCAGACGCAGCACCAAGTGCAACGTCGATTCCTTCTGGATGTTGTAGTCGCTGAGGGTGCGCCCGTCCTCGAGTTGTTTCCCTGCAAAAAAGGATGACAGTCACCACACTTTCTGTAACTGCATAACATGTTTACTCACCGGCGATGATGAGACGCTGCTGGTCGGGCGGGATCCCCTCCTTCTCTTGGATCTTGGCTTTCACGTTCTCGATCGTGTCCAACGGTTCGACTTCCACGTGATGGTCTTGCCAGTCAGCGTCTTCACGAAGATTTGCATTTCTGATCGATGGCTTGACGAGGCGACCAATGCGAGCTTCTCGACGATGAAAAACGACAGCCGGCTGTCGATCGACCAGTGACGTTCGCCGCAAAATGTGGAATGAATGAAGCTGTGGCTGTGTGCAGTGTCAACTGTAAAGTATTACGTCAGACGAATCAGACGTGACCGCGGGGAAAACGGACGACCCTCGGCCAATAGCATCGTTGCACCTTGCTATGACGAGAATACTTGCACTGTAAAGCCTCGTCTGACCTGCTTCTTGCACTGTAGACTTCCTGACTTCTGCCTCCGAGCTTGAAGCAAAATTCTAGCATGAGTATAATTTGCCGCGCGTAAGAAAAAGGTACATGGATTCGGAAGCATGAATACAAGAATGAACGTAGTTAGCACATCGATCAACAGCAAGTGAATCGAGACACTGAATCAGAATAAATCAGTTTGACACGACACCTTGAAGACTGCCTGCTGCCTCGTTTCGCCGACCCATCTGGGTTTAGCTACGGCGAGCATTTACAGTGCCTGCGCCTTGTGGCGCGACAGTTTCAAAAATGTTTGTCTATTGGGCCTCCGTGCCGCCCCAGCTACCCGTTTTGCCAACAGCCTGACCAGCATCGATCACGCTGGAAGTCGACCGTCGAACACACACTCCAACGCATAGGCTTATCATGGAATATGTACTGCGTCGTCGTCGTCGTCGATGGACGATTAAAGTTGGCCGCTAACCATTGCGCGTCTGTGTGGCTGGGCTAAACAGGCAACTACCGTGCCTGTTGATGAGTGTTTATCGTCACCGCCGCAGTGGTTCACAGCCACTGACGCATGCGTGCTAGCCGAGCATTGCACGCAGCACCACGCAGCTCGCCACTAACGGGGGCAGACGACACTGAGCAGCACCTAAAAAGAACGCACTGTCACCAAATGCACACTATGTACACTTTACACTGGCACTCACCTCGATTCATGCCGCTGTTAAGCATTTGCTCGGGCGGCTCGAATTTGTCGAACTTTCGTCCACTTCATCGTCACCGCCGCAGTGGTTCACGGCCACTAGCGCATGCGTGCTAGCCGAGCATTGCACGCAGCACCACGCAGCTCGCCACTAACGAGGGCACACGACACTGAGCAGCACCTGCAAAAAACGCACTGTCACCAAATGCACACTATGTACACTTTACACTGGCACTCACCTCGATTCATGCCGCTGTTAAGCATTTGCTCGGGCGGCTTGAATTTGTCGAACTTTCGTCCACTTCACGACAATGTCTCCACTTCACGACAATGTCTCCACTTCATCGTCACCGCCGCAGTGGTTCACGGCCACTGGCGCATGCATGCTAGCCGAGCATTGCACGCAGCACCACGCAGCTCGCCACTAACGAGGGCAGACGACACTGAGCAGCACCTGAAAAGAACGTTCTGTCACCAAATGCACACTACACTTTACACTGGCACTTACCTCAATTCATGCCGCTGTCAAGCATTTGCTCGGGCGGCTCGAATTTGTCGAACTTTCGTCCACTTTATCGTCACCGCCGCAGTGGTTCACGGCCACTAGCGCATGCGTGCTAGCCGAGCATTGCACGCAGCACCACGCAGCTCGCCACTAACGAGGGCAGACGACACTGAGCAGCACCTAAAAAGAACGCACTGTCACCAAATGCACACTACACTTTACACTGGCACTTACCTCAATTCATGCCGCTGTCAAGCATTTGCTCGGGCGGCTTGAATTTGTCAAACTTTCGTCCACTTCACGACAATGACTCCACTTCATCGTCACCGCCGCAGTGGTTCACGGCCACTGGCGCATGCGTGCTAGCCGAGCATTGCACGCAGCACCACGCAGCTCGCCAATAACGAGCGCAGACGACACTGAGCAGCACCTGAAAAAACGCACTGTCAACAAATGCACACTGCAATTTACACTGGCACTTACCTCGATTCATGCAGCTGTCAAGCATTCGATCGGGTGGCTTGAATTTGTCGAACTTTCGTCCACTTCACGACAATGTCTCTACTTCATCGTCACCGCCGCAGTGGTTCACGGCCACTGGCGCATGCATGCTAGCCGAGCATTGCACGCAGCACCACGCAGCTCGCCACTAACGAGGGCAGACGACACTGAGCAGCACCTGCGAAAAAAGCACTGTAACTAAATGCACACTATGTACACTTTACACTGGCACTTACCTCGATTCATGCCGCTGTCAAGCATTCGATCGGGCGGCTTGAATTTGTCGAACTTTCGTCCAATTCACGACGATGTCTCCACATCATCGTCACCTCCACAGTGGTACACGGCCACTGGCGCATGCGTGCTAGCCGAGCATTGCACGCAGCACCACGCAGCTCGCCACTAACGAGGGCAGACGACACTGAGCAGCACCTGCGAAAAAAGCACTGGAACTAAATGCACACTATGTACACTTCACACTGGCACTTACCTCGATTCATGCAGCTGTCAAGCATTCGATCGGGCGGCTTGAATTTGTCGAACTTTCGTCCAATTCACGACGATGTCTCCACATCATCGTCACCGCCACAGTGGTACACGGCCACTGGCGCATGCGTGCTAGCCGAGCATTGCACGCAGCACCACGCAGCTCGCCACTAACGAGGGCAGACGACACTGAGCAGCACCTAAAAAGAACGCACTGTCAACAAATGCACACTGCACTTTACACTGGCACTTACCTCGATTCATGCAGCTGTCAAGCATTCGACCGGGCGGCTTGAATTTGTCGAACTTTCGTCCAATTCACGACGATGTCTCCACATCATCGTCACCGCCACAGTGGTACACGGCCACTGGCGCATGCGTGCTAGCCGAGCATTGCACGCAGCACCACGCAGCTCGCCACTAACGAGGGCAGACGCCACTGAGCAGCACCTAAAAAGAACGCACTGTCAACAAATGCACACTGCACTTCACACTGGCACTTACTTCGATTCATGCAGCTGTCAAGCATTCGATCGGGCGGCTTGAGTTTGTCGGGCTTTCGTCCACTTCACGACAATGTCTCCACTTCATCGTCACCGCCGCAGTGGTTCACGGCCACTGGCGCATGCATGCTAGCCGAGCATTGCACGCAGCACCACGCATCTGGCCACTAACGAGGGCAGACGACACTGAGCAGCACCTGCGAAAAAAGCACTGTAACTAAATGCACACTATGTACACTTTACACTGGAACTCACCTCGATTCATGCAGCTGTCAAGCATTCGATCGGGCGGCTTGAATTTGTCGAACTTTCGTCCAATTCACGACGATGTCTCCACTTCATCGTCACCGCCGCAGTGGTTCACGGCCACTGGCGCATGCGTGCTAGCCGAGCATTGCACGCAGCACCACGCAGCTCGCCACTAACGAGGGCAGACGACACTGAGCAGCACCTAAAAAGAACGCACTGTCAACAAATGCACACTGCACTTTACACTGGCACTTACCTCGATTCATGCAGCTGTCAAGCATTCGATCGGGCGGCTTGAATTTGTCGAACTTTCGTCCAATTCACGACGATGTCTCCACTTCATCGTCACCGCCGCAGTGGTTCACGGCCACTGGCGCATGCGTGCTAGCCGAGCATTGCACGCAGCACCACGCAGCTCGCCACTAACGAGGGCAGACGACACTGAGCAGCACCTGAAAAGAACGCACTGTCACCAAATGCACACCACACTTTACACTGGCACTTACCTCAATTCATGCCGCTGTCAAGCATTTGCTCGGGCGGCTTGAATTTGTCGAACTTTCGTCCAATTCACGACGATGTCTCCACTTCATCGTCACCGCCGCAGTGGTTCACGGCCACTGGCGCATGCGTGCTAGCCGAGCATTGCACGCAGCACCACGCAGCTCGCCACTAACGAGGGCAGACGACACTGAGCAGCACCTAAAAAGAACGCACTGTCAACAAATGCACACTGCACTTTACACTGGCACTTACCTCGATTCATGCAGCTGTCAAGCATTCGATCGGGCGGCTTGAATTTGTCGAACTTTCGTCCAATTCACGACGATGTCTCCACTTCATCGTCACCGCCGCAGTGGTTCACGGCCACTGGCGCATGCGTGCTAGCCGAGCATTGCACGCAGCACCACGCAGCTCGCCACTAACGAGGGCAGACGACACTGAGCAGCACCTGAAAAGAACGCACTGTCACCAAATGCACACTACACTTTACACTGGCACTTACCTCGATTCATGCCGCTGTCAAGCATTCGATCGGGCGGCTTGAATTTGTCGAACTTCCGTCCAATTCACGACGATGTCTCCACTTCATCGTCACCGCCGCAGTGGTTCACGGCCACTGGCGCATGCGTGCTAGCCGAGCATTGCACGCAGCACCACGCAGCTCGCCACTAACGAGGGCAGACGACACTGAGCAGCACCTGAAAAGAACGCACTGTCACCAAATGCACACCACACTTTACACTGGCACTTACCTAGATTCATGCCGCTGTCAGGCGTTTGATCGGGCGGCTTGAATTTGTCGAACTTTCATCCAATTCACGACGATGTCTCCACTTCATCGTCACCGCCGCAGTGGTTCACGGCCACTGGCGCATGCGTGCTAGCCGAGCATTGCACGCAGCACCACGCAGCTCGCCACTAACGAGGGCAGACGACACTGAGCAGCACCTGAAAAGAACGCACTGTCACCAAATGCACACTACACTTTACACTGGCACTTACCTCGATTCATGCCGCTGTCAAGCGTTTGATCGGGCGGCTTGAATTTGTCGAACTTTCATCCAATTCACGACGATGTCTCCACTTCATCGTCACCGCCGCAGTGGTTCACGGCCACTGGCGCATGCGTGCTAGCCGAGCATTGCACGCAGCACCACGCAGCTCGCCACTAACGAGGGCAGACGACACTGAGCAGCACCTGAAAAGAACGCACTGTCACCAAATGCACACCACACTTTACACTGGCACTTACCTAGATTCATGCCGCTGTCAGGCGTTTGATCAGGCGGCTTGAATTTGTCGAACTTTCATCCAATTCACGACGATGTCTCCACTTCATCGTCACCGCCGCAGTGGTTCACGGCCACTGGCGCATGCGTGCTAGCCGAGCATTGCACGCAGCACCACGCAGCTCGCCACTAACGAGGGCAGACGACACTGAGCAGCACCTGAAAAGAACGCACTGTCACCAAATGCACACTACACTTTACACTGGCACTTACCTAGATTCATGCCGCTGTCAGGCGTTTGATCGGGCGGCTTGAATTTGTCGAACTTTCATCCAATTCACGACGATGTCTCCACTTCATCGTCACCGCCGCAGTGGTTCACGGCCACTGGCGCATGCGTGCTAGCCGAGCATTGCACGCAGCACCACGCAGCTCGCCACTAACGAGGGCAGACGACACTGAGCAGCACCTGAAAAGAACGCACTGTCACCAAATGCACACTACACTTTACACTGGCACTTACCTCGATTCATGCAGCTGTCAAGCATTCGATCGGGCGGCTTGAATTTGTCGAACTTTCGTCCAATTCACGACGATGTCTCCACTTCATCGTCACCGCCGCAGTGGTTCACGGCCACTGGCGCATGCGTGCTAGCCGAGCATTGCACGCAGCACCACGCAGCTCGCCACTAACGAGGGCAGACGACACTGAGCAGCACCTGAAAAGAACGCACTGTCACCAAATGCACACTACACTTTACACTGGCACTTACCTAGATTCATGCCGCTGTCAGGCGTTTGATCGGGCGGCTTGAATTTGTCGAACTTTCATCCAATTCACGACGATGTCTCCACTTCATCGTCACCGCCGCAGTGGTTCACGGCCACTGGCGCATGCGTGCTAGCCGAGCATTGCACGCAGCACCACGCAGCTCGCCACTAACGAGGGCAGACGACACTGAGCAGCACCTAAAAAGAACGCACTGTCACCAAATGCACACTACACTTTACACTGGCACTTACCTCAATTCATGCCGCTGTCAAGCATTTGCTCGGGCGGCTTGAATTTGTCGAACTTTCATCCAATTCACGACGATGTCTCCACTTCATCGTCACCGCCGCAGTGGTTCACGGCCACTGGCGCATGCGTGCTAGCCGAGCATTGCACGCAGCACCACGCAGCTCGCCACTAACGAGGGCAGACGACACTGAGCAGCACCTAAAAAGAACACACTTTCAACAAATGCACACTGCACTTTACACTGGCACTTACCTCGATTCATGCAGCTGTCAAGCATTCGATCGGGCGGCTTGAATTTGTCGAACTTTCGTCCAATTCACGACGATGTCTCCACTTCATCGTCACCGCCGCAGTGGTTCACGGCCACTGGCGCATGCGTGCTAGCCGAGCATTGCACGCAGCACCACGCAGCTCGCCACTAACGAGGGCAGACGACACTGAGCAGCACCTGC